>JAKWJD010001039.1:0-11809 GCA_027705065.1 Solanum peruvianum | reverse complement strand
GGCACGACGGACCGTCGAGGGGGTCTCGTTCCAAAATACTTAGAATTCTGAAATTTAGGTACTGAAATCGACTCTCTGAACTTCGTAACGGAATGGCAGGACGGACCGTCGTGGGCACGACAGACCGTCAGACATTCTTCAAGGAAATTAAGTCTCTGAACTTCGTGACGACATGGCTGGACGGACCGTCGTGGGCACGACGGACCGTCACAGACTCTTCAAAGAAATTTAGTCTCTGAAGTCTGTGATGGAAGCAGCAGGACGGACCGTCGTAGGCACGACGGGCCGTCACCGGCTGCATAATCCGAGGCTGGGTCGGATTTCTGTTATGTAATTTAAGGGGCGTTTTGGACTATTCCTGCTTTAATTATAAAGTTAGTGGGTTAATGTTAATAGTTTAATTACTTGGGGGTTAAAAGAGATAACCTTGAGTTAATTAGTGGGTTAATTCCTCATCTTTTATACTTAATTATATTCTAATTAGGGTAAAAGAAAGAGGGTTTGAATAACAAAAATAGAAAGAACAAGGAGAGGGAAAGAGAAACGATCGAGAGAGATACGAACGAAGAGAAAACACAAGCTTTGGGGAATTTGCTTGCTTGATCACGAATCTTCGGTGGAGGTAGGTTATGGTTTTTATGCTATTCGTAGTAAACTCTTAATAGCGAATTATATGTATTGGTAGTATTGCAAACCCTTCTATATGCTTATTTTATGCTTGCTTGAATGCGATTATATAATTGTGATAAAATAAGCATGATGAAGCTATTGAATCCTAAATCTTGAGAAACCCTAATCTACTTTGTTAAATGATGATGCCTTGGTATAAAAGAAGGCTTGATGAACGAAAGTAGTGATATTAGGGGATCGGGTGCCACGTTCCGGTACCAGGATAGTATATGAGGATCGGAGTGTCACGTTCCGACACCAGGATAGTATATGGATGGGGGTCCGGTGCCACGTTCCGGTACCAGGATAGTATATGAGGATCGGAGTGCCACGTTCCGGCACCAGGCTAGAATATGGATCGGGTGTCACGTTCTGAGACCAGGATAGTAATAGAGGATTGGGTGCCACGTTCCGATACCAGGATAGTATATGAGGATCGGAGTGTCACGTTCCGAGACCAGGATAGTACATGGAGCGGAGTGTCACGTACCGACACGAGAGGAATAAAGATAATGAATCTTAAAAGATGTTAATATACTCAATTTAATGAACCTAATTCCCAAATGAGTATGGTATTGAGGCTTGAGTCCTCATGGGTGTACTTGGCGTTATTTACTAATGATTATAGTACTTGATATTGCTACAGATTGAGTATTATAGTTGATTTTATGATGTTATCTGATATATACTGTTTTCTATTTTGAGTTGGCCGATGGTACCTACTCAGTACTCGTGTTTTGTACTGTCCCCTACTTGTATGTTTTTTTCTTTGTTATTTGTGGAGTGCAGCAAACGTACCGTCGTCTTCAACTCAACCGCAACTCTAGCCAGTCTTCATTACATCGGATTTCAGGGTGAGCTAATGCTTCTAGCTTGGACTGGATCTTCTTCCTCATGTCTTGATGAATTGAAGTTCCGGCATGGACTAGCTTTTTATTTATTTTAGCTTCTTAGAATACTCTTAGTTTAGTAATTTGATCATAGATGTTCTTGTGGTGATGACTTCGAGATTTTGGGGAATAATAGATGTTGAGTTTTTTAGAAGTTTATTGAATTGATTTTTATTAATGAGTTTAAGTCTTCCTCATGGTATCCTGTTATTAAATTGAAATATTGGGGTTTGTATTGGTTAGTTCACTCACATAGGAGGGTAAGTGTGGGTGCCACTCACGGCTCGGTTTTGGGTCGTGACAAACTTGGTATCAGAGTATTAGGTTTGTTGGTCTCATCACACAAGAACGAGTCTAGTAGAGTTTTAAGGAACGGTAGGGGGATGCCTTTACTTTTTTTTGAGAGGCTATAAGACTTTAGGAAAAGTTCATTCTTTCTTTCTTTCTTTCTTTCGTGCTACTACTTGAATCCAATTGGTATCTAGGTGATACAAATTGGTATCTGACCATCTTCACTCTATTTTGCAGATGGTTAGAACTAGAGCAACGACTGCGCCAACACCAACACCGGCAAGGCAAGATGCATCTGAGCCAGCCACTGGGGCTGTAGCTCAAAAAGGAGTAGCGGCAAGAGGTCGTGGAAGAGGTCGTGTGAGGACGTCCTCTAGAGGAAGAGGACAAGCACCTAGCACATCTGGTACTAGGGCGGTGACTCCTCCACCCACTGAGGAAGTGGTAAGAGAGGGTGAGGAAGGGGAGAATAAACAAGTGCAGAATGAGGAATTGCCACCCCAACCTACCCCAGAGATGATCAATCAGGTTCTTGCTTATCTAAGCGGGTTATCTGATCAGGGCCAGGCACCTCCAGTGTTTTCTGCACCAACACCTCTGGTTCCGGGGGTACAACATGAAGCTACTATGGCTCCCCGCATGGATGCCTCATTGGAAATAGGCACGTTTCATCGTGTGACTACAGGGCCTATAATGACAAATGATCAGCATGAACTTTTCAGTAAGTTCTTGAATTGAAACCTCCAGTCTTCAAGGGTGCTGAATCTGAGGATGCCTACGATTTTCTGGTTGACTGCCATGAGCTACTACACAAGATGGGTATAGTAGAACGGTTTGGTGTTGAGTTTGTGACTTATCAGTTTCAAGGGAACGCCAAAATGTGGTGGCGGTCACATGTTGAGTGTCAACCAACAGAGGCACCACCTATGACTTGGGCATCATTCTCTAGCTTGTTTATGGAGAAGTATATCCCCCGGACTTTGAGGGATAGGAAAAGAGATGAGTTCTTGAGCCTAGAGCAAGGTAGGATGTCGGTTACTGCATATGAGACTATGTTTCGTGCATTATCCAGGTATGCCACCCAACTTTGTTTCAGTCCACAAGAGCAGATTCGCCGTTTTGTGATGGGGTTGAGGTAGGAATTGCGGATTCAGCCTTACAGGTACCGGCTACGGCAAAATCCTTTCAAGAAGTGGTAGACTTCTTGATAGAGGTGGAAGGAGTGAAGCCTGATGACTTCACCATGGCATCGACATCAAAAAGGTTTTGAAAGGGAGGTGAGTTTAATGGTTCTTACTCAAGAGGACAGGGTTCAGGAGGTTACTCAGTCCGACCAATTCAGTCCTCACTACAGACTGTAGTTGGGGGTCCACCTCAGACCGGTCAACATTTCTCTGAGGTTGGAGGTTATTCCCAAACTGCGCCATTCTCACAGAGACCAATGATTGAATCCATAGAATGTTATGGATGTGGGGAGACTGGACACATCAAGAGGTATTGTCCAAAACAGAATTACAGACCTCCCTTAGTCAGAGGTAGAGGTGGTCATGGAAGAGGCCGTCATTCTGGAGGACGTGGTGGTCGAGGTAATGGTGGTCACCAAAACGGCCGGGGTGACGGGCAAACTGGAGCCACTATAGCACAACATGGTAGGGGCAACGGGCAGACAAACGATAGGGCCCATTGTTACGCTTTCCCTGGGAGATCTGAAGCAGAGACATCTGATGCTGTCATCACAGGTAATATTTTGGTTTGTGATTGCATGGCTTCTGTATTGTTTGATCCTGGATCCACATTTTCTTATGTATCTTCCTCATTTGCTAATGGTCTTAATTTACATTGTGAATTGCTTGACATGCCTATTCGTGTTTCTACTCCGGTGGGTGAGTCTGTGATAGTTGAAAAGGTATATAGGTCTTGTTTGGTGAATTTTGTGGGGAGCAATACTCATGTAGACGTGGTTATCTTAGAAATGGTTGACATCGATGTAATTCTGGGTATGACTTGGCTTTCTCCAAATTTTGGAATCTTGGATTGTAATGCTGAAACTGTGACGTTAGCCAAACCTGGGACAGACCCGTTAGTGTGGGAGGGTGACTACACTTCCACTCCGGTGCGTATCATCTCCTTTCTTCGTGCTAAGAGAATGGTTAGTAAGGGTTGTTTAGCTTTCTTGGCACACCTCAGTGATGATACTATTCAAGTACCCTCAATTGGGTCGGTTTCGATAGTCCGTGAGATTCAGGATGTATTCCCTGCAGATATTCCTGGTATGCCACCGGATAGGGATATTGACTTCTGCATTGATATTGAACCGGGTACTCGCCCCATTTCCATACCCCCTTATAGAATGGCTCCCGAGGAGTTAAGAGAGTTAAAGGCACAACTTCAAGAGTTGTTAAGCAAAGGCTTTATTAGACCAAGTGCATCTCCTTGGGGTGCTCCTGTTTTGTTTGTAAAGAAGAAGGATTTAAGCTTTCGAATGTGCATAGACTACATACAACTGAATAAGGTAACAGTTAAGAACAAGTATCCTCTTCCTCGCATTGATGATTTGTTCGATCAACTACAAGGGGCTTGTACCTTCTCAAAAATTGATTTGAGATCGGGTTATCATCAATTGAAAATACAGGCAACGGATGTGCCCAAGACTGCTTTTCAGACCAGGTATGGGCATTACGATTTATTAGTAATGTCTTTTGGACTTACAAATGCCCCTACCGCTTTCATGAGCTTGATGAATGGGATTTTTAAGTCATATCTGGATCTCTTTGTCATTGTATTCATTGCTGAATACTCAAAGAGCAAGAAGGAACATAAGGAGCACTTGAGAATTGTATTGGAAATGTTGAGGGAGAAAAAGCTTTATGCCAAATTCTCCAAGTGTGAGTTTTGGCTAGATTCAGTGTCCTTCTTGGGGCATGTAGTTTCTAAGGATGGAGTGATGGTGGATCCATCTAAGATTGAAGCAGTGAAGAATTGGGGAGGAGACCTACTAAGTGTTACAAGTAAGGAGCTTTGTTAGGTCTAGCTACTACCGCCGATTTGTCAAGGGGTTCTCTTCTATTGCTTCCCAATTGACAAGCTTGACTAAGCAAAATGTCCCATTTGTATGGTCGGATGAATGTGAGGAAAGCTTTCAGAAACTCAAGACCTTGCTGACTACTGCACCTATCCTTATCTTGCCAGTAGAGGGTAAGAAATTCATTGTTTATTGTGATGCATCCTATTCTGGTTTGGGTGCAGTGCTAATGCAAGAGAAGAATGTAATTGCTTATGCTTCAAGGCAATTAAAGGTACATGAACATAACTATCCGACCCATGATTTGGAATTGGCTGCGGTAGTGTTTGCATTAAAGCAATGGAGGAACTATTTATATGGGGTGAAGTGTGAAGTCTATACGGATCATTGTAGCCTACAGTATGTTTTTACTCAGAAGGATTTGAACTTGAGACAGAGGAGATGGATGGAACTACTGAAGGACTATGACATCACTATTTTGTATCATCCAGGAAAAGCGAATGTTGTGGCAGATACTTTAATTAAAAAGGCGGGAAGCATGGGAAGTCTAGCTCACTTGCAAGTTTCTAGATGCCCATTGGCTAGAGAGGTTCAGACTCTGGCTAATGACCTTATGAGGCTAGAAGTTAATGAGAAGGGAGGATTTTTGGCTTGTGTAGAGGCAAGATCTTCCTTCCATGACAAGATTAAGGGAAAGTAGTTTAATGATGAGAAATTCATCCGGATCCGAGATAAAGTGTTGCGAGGAGAGGCTAAAGAAGCAACAATTGATGAGGAAGGTGTTTTGAGAATTAAGGGAAGGGTATGTGTACCCCGCGTCGATGATTTGATCCCCACTATTCTTACAGAGGCTCATAGTTCAAGGTATTCTATACATCCGGGTGCAACCAAGATGTATCGTGACCTAAAGAAACATTTTTGGTGGAGTAGAATGAAGCGTGACATTGTGGAGTTTGTTACCAAATGTCCGAATTGTCAGCAAGTAAAGTATGAACACCAGAGTCCTGGAGGAACACTTCAAAGAATGCCCATTCCTGAATGGAAGTGGGAAAGAATTGCAATGGACTTCGTGGTTGGTCTTCTAAAGACAATGGGTAAGTATGACTCTATTTAGGTGATTGTTGATAGGTTAACTAAGTCTGCTCATTTCATTCCGGTCAAGGTGACTTACAATGCAGAGAAGTTAGCCAAACTCTACATCTCGGAAGTTATGCGATTGCATGGAGTTCCACTTTCCATTATATCAGATAGGGGTACGCAATTTACTTCTAAGTTTTGGAAAACATTGCATGCGGAATTGGGTACTAGGTTGGACCTTAGTACTGCGTTCCATCCTCAGACCGACGGTCAGTCTGAGCGAACGATTCAAGTGTTGGAGGATATGCTTCGTGCATGTGTGATAGAATTTTGTGGCCATTGGGATAGCTTCTTACCCTTAGAGGAGTTTTCATACAATAATAGCTATCACTCAAGTATTGACATGGCCCCATTTGAAGCATTGTATGGTAGGAGATGTAGATCTTCTATTGGTTGGTTTGATGCATTTGAGGTTAGACCTTGGGGTACTGACCTTTTGAGGGATTCATTAGAGAAAGTGAAATCTATTCAAGAAAAGCTTTTAGCGGCGCAAAGTAGTCAAAAGGAATATGCAGATCGAAAGGTTAGAGACTTGGAGTTTATGGAGGGTGAGGAAGTCTTGCTTAAGGTTTCGCCCATGAAAGGGGTGATGCGGTTTGGTAAAAGAGGTAAGCTAAGCCCAAGGTATATTGGACCATTTGAAGTACTTAAGCGAGTAGAGGAGGTGGATTATGAATTAGCCTTGCCCCCAGGACTGTCCGGAGTGCATCCAGTATTTCATGTGTCTATGTTGAAAAGATACCATGGGGATGGAAACTACATTATTCGTTGGGATTCAGTTCTGCTTGATGAGAATTTGTCTTATGAGGAGGAGCCTGTTGCTATTTTAGATAGAGAAGTCCGCAAGTTGAGGTCAAGGGAGATTGCATCCATCAAGGTTCTATGGAAGAATCGACCAGTTGAAGAAGCCACTTGGGAGAAGGAGGCTGATATGCGAGAAAGATACCCACACCTGTTTACAGATTCAGGTACTCCTTTTCGCCCTTGTTTTTCTTCTTGTGATCGTTCGAGGATGAACGATGGGTAAATTGGTATCTATTGTAACGACCTGTTTAGTCGTTTTGAGCAGCAGATTTTATTTCTGGAAAAACTGGCTGAGACGACGGACCTCACGACGAACCGTCATGGGCACGACGCACCATCGAGGGGGTCTCGTTCCAAAACACTTAGAATTCTGAAATTTGGGTACTGAAATCGACTCTCTGAACTTCGTAACAGAATGGCAGGATGGACCGTCGTGGGCACGACAGACCGTCACACATTCTTCAAGGAAATTAAGTCTCTGAACTTCGTGACGACATGGCAGGACGGACCGTCGTGGGCACGACGGACCGTCACAGACTCTTCAAGGAAATTTAGTCTCTGAAGTCTGTGACGGAAGCAGCAGGACGGACCGTCGCAGGCACAACTGGCCATCACCGGCTGCGTAATCCCAGGCTGGGTCGGATTTCTGTTAAGTAATTTAAGGGGCGTTTTGGACTATTCCTGCTTAATTATAAAGTTACTGGCTTAATGTTAATAGTTTAATTACTTGGGGGTTAAAAGAGATAACCTTGAGTTAATTAGTGGGTTAATTCCTTTCTTTTATACTTAATTATATGCTAATTAGGGTAAAAGAAGAGGGTTTGAATAACAAAAATAGAAAGAACAAGGAGAGGGAAAGAGAAACGATCGAGAGAGATACGAACGAAGAGGAAACACAAGCTTTGGGGTATTTTCTTGCTTGATCACGAATCCTCGGTGGAGGTAGGTTATGGTTTTTATGCTATTTGTAGTATACTCTTAATAGCGAATGATATGTATTGGTAGTATTGTAAACCCTTCTATATGCTTAATTGTATGCTTGCATGAATGTGATTATATAATTGTGATAAAACAAGCATGATAAAGCTATTGAATCCTAAATCTTGAGAAACCCTAATCAACTTTGTTAAATGATGATGCCTTGGTATAAAAGAAGGCTTGATGAACGAAAGTAGTGAGATTAGGGGATCGGGTGCCACGTTCCGGTACCAGGATTGTATATGAGGATTGGAGTGTCACGTTCCGACACCAGGATAGTATATGGATCGGGTGCCACGTTCCGGTACCAGGATAGTATATGAGGATCGGAGTGCCACGTTCCGGCACCAGGATAGAATATGGATCGGGTGTCACGTTCCAACACCAGGATAGTAATAGAGGATCGGGTGCCACGTTCCGGTACCAGGATAGTATATGAGGATCGGAGTGTCACGTTCTGACACCAGGATTGTATATGGAGCGGAGTGTCACGTACCGACATGAGAGGAATAAAGATAATGAATCTTGAAAGATGTTAATATACTCAATTTAATGAACATAATTCCCAAATGAGTATGGTATTGAGGCTTGAGTCCTCATGGGTGTACTTGGCGTTATTTACTAATGATTATAGTACTTGATGTTGCTACAGATTGAGTATTGTAGTTGATTTTATGATGTTATCTGATATATACTGTTTTCTATTTTGAGTTGGCCGATGATACCTACTCAGTACTCGTGTTTTGTACTGACCCCTACTTGTATGTTTCATTCTTTGTTATTTGTGGAGTGCAGCAAACGTACCGTCGTTCAACTCAACCGCAACTCTAGCCAGTCTTTATTACATCGGATTTCAGGGTGAGCTAATGCTTCTAGCTTGGACTGGATCTTCTTCCTCATGTCTTGATGCCTTGAAGTTCCGGCATGAACTAGCTTTTATTTATTTTAGCTTCTTAGAATACTCTTAGTTTAGTAATTTGATCATAGATGTTCTTGTGGTGATGACTTCCAGATTTTGGGGAATAATAGATGTTGAGTTTTTTAGAAGTTTATTGAATTGATTTTTATTAATGAGTTTAAGTCTTCTGCATGGTATCCTGTTATTAAATTAAAATATTGGGGTTTGTATTGGTTGGTTCGCTCACATAGGAGGGTAAGTGTGGGTGCCACTCACGGCTCGGTTTTGGGTCGTGACATAGATCCATAACTCTACTCATGAAAGTGTCTTTATAACATCGAAAATATCCCAAATGGTTACATTTAAGTCCATTTAATAAGATTCCAATAGTCTCATTTTGATTGGAAAATATTCATTAAAATGTTCCAAAATAGTAAGAACAAGTGTATAAACTGCATCTTCAACTTTATGAGTTGTAATCTTTTCTACTGGTTTTCCATCTTCACCAGTAACACGTTCTCTTTTAACTTCTTCTTTGTATGCATTCATTATTACATACTTCTCTTCATGTGTTAGGAAATTATCCCACCATCCTCTGAGTTGACTTGTAAATCCTGCTACAATCATTTTACATATAGCATGGTCATTATTCTGATTCGTATGACGACAAATTGATGAGTACATCAACATCCGATGTACCATAACGAAAATCTGCCTTTCAGTTAAGGCATCTAAATTCCATTCATACACCTCATTTCCACTGTAATATGTGTTAGTTTGATTCCAATCTCTTTCTTCAACTAGCACATCTTGAGGGGTAGGACGAGGATAATAATAATTCATCATGGAAGGGAGAGTTGCTTAACCCCCTTTTCCTATAATCCTTTGCTTTTGATTACCAGCTTTAAATCTTCTGGCGTTTACTTCTGAAACATCCTGATTCGGATCTTGAATACCAAGGAGTTGATTTTCAATTTTATTAATATTTGATTCTGAAAAATCATCTGTAATAGGTTTTGAACTCAAACCGGACAATTTTTTGTCAATAAGGTTTTCTAAATCATAAAAAGATTTAACTTTAAAATCAGAAGTATCTATAGGACGTTGAATATGCGTAGGAACAGTGAAAGAAGTTTTTGAAGTAGAAGCTTTATCTTCTTTTGGACATTTTTGAAATTCCTTTACCAAAATGATTAATTCATCCAATTTTTTATCTAAAGAACTTATATGTTCTCCAAGAACTTTAACATATAAACTCAAATAATTATTTTGAGAAATAAGATTATTAATCACATGAATAGTAATCTGGGCAACATATGTTTGAATGAACTTTTGGAAAGTTGAAAAAGTTAACCCAGTATTATTTGGTATAATAAAAGGAGCTTGAGGAGGATAGATAACTTCAATAATAGTGTCATCACTTTCTTCAAAAGTTCTGTCTATAACTTTCATATATAAAGGTAAATAAGTAGTTTAAACTATGGAACAAAATAAATAATTTTGTTATGCAAAGCTCAAGTTTCATAAAACTCTTGGGAAATATTATATAAGTCATCTTGACTATAAGTCTCAAAAAACCAAGTTTTAAACTGGTTCCATTTTTTATTATAAAATTCTTTTTGAATATGTTTTCTAACCAGGGATCCTGGACTGAAATCCAATTGTTGACTCATCATAATCAAATTTAGTTGAGATCTGTTGATTTATCAACATTGAAATCCATTTTTGACTGAGTTGGATCCAAATCTGACAACTTATTTGTTGCTTGAACAATATTTATTTTAGGGTTTATCCTTACCCTTTCAACCAATCCTTCACTCATAGTATCACTTCGAGTGTGAAGAGACAAAGGTCTTCGCCTTGCTTATCCATAACTAGGACCTTCATAAGTTATAGGAGAAATATGCTGGATTTCTAGTAACCTTCTGTAACCAGAGAAAGATCTTCTATTATAAATAGGAGAATTATTAACAGAATGATTATCAGTAAACCCAATACAAACCTTACCATCAGGATTTTGAGTAATATGGGAATAGTCATGTATTACAGGATCTACAAGGCTGGCGGTAGTCCGCTCGGCCATCTAGATCTAGATTTGCACATAATCAAGTTATACTTGAAACGTATTATAGTTTATAAAATTTTTATCCTAAAGTTTCGACTGTATGGTAAGCTTTTACTCAAGCATGGGGCTGTCTTAATAATATACATATTAATGTATAGCAGTTCTAACATGGGTTTCAGGCTGACCCTTTCATCATCAATTAACAGGGACTTACAATACCACTTGCTCGCTACCATTTAAGTGTATTATTAGACTGTACCGCCATCTCGAAACCAAGTCAAAACTTGTGATAAAATATTTAAGAACTATAATATGAATTCATTATAACTTGACTAGATCCAGATATTAAACAAGAACATCATACAGATATGAAGCTAGAATAGATATGAAAATTATCTTAGCCGGCCATGGAGGCAACAATCATACAAGAAAATAATAAAAGTAACAAAGAAAATACCTTGGAGACTGATCTTCAATCCAAAAGATTCTTTATTATTACTGTCACGACCCAAATCGGGGACGCGACTGGCACCCACATTTACCCTCCTATGTGAGCGAACCAACCCATCTACACCTTAACATTTCAAATATATCAACAGAAATAATGCGGAAGACTTAAACTCATTAATAAAAACAATTCAAAACTATTATTATTATCCCCAAAATATGGAAGTCATCATCACAAGAACATCTATCCTCAAATTACTAAACTAAGAGTATCTAAGAAAACAAAATAATAGAAAGCTAGTCCATGCCGGAAGTCAAGGCATCAAGACTTGAAGAAAAGATCCAGTCCAAGCTAGACGCATTAGCTCACCCTGAATTTCCAAAAGTAGTGAAGACTGGCTAATCTACTGTTGAGTTAAAGTTGACGGAACGTTCGCTGCATTCCACAAATAACAAAGAAGAAAACATAAAAGTAGGGGGTCAGTACAACCACAAGTACTGAGTAGATATCATCGGCCAACTCAAAATAGAAAACAATATACATCAATAATATCATAAATCAACTATAATACTCAACATGTAGCAACAACAAGTACTAAAATCATCAA
>JAKWJD010001038.1:0-11832 GCA_027705065.1 Solanum peruvianum | reverse complement strand
CTTGTCATACTTTACTTGTTGCCCTAAGTGTCTAGTAGTAGTAGACTAGATATGCATGGCCCGTTCTTGTACTGGATATTTCATGTAGTGATATGGTTTGCATATTCATTTGGTGACAAACCAAATGATAGCAACCAAAGTACCTAAAAGGGCGGGGGGAGGGGGGGGGGGAATAGCACATGAAAAACATACAATTGAACTTGCATAAGCTTATATGATTGGGATAGTGGAAATCATATATGTGAAATGTTAGGAAAAGAAAATACAGATCTTTAAAAAAAATTATGCACAAGTAGTACAAGTAAAATGATAGTGTCTTCTTGTGATTCCCAACAACTATTACTACATAGTTCTTCAAAATTCCTCGAACTTTGTAGCTAGATCAACTACGACTTCTTTCTCTAGAAAGATGGTACATCAGTCTTTGTTGTACAATTTAACGACACTGTGTAAAAACCATACAACATAACATAGCAAACCAACTTCCGCCGCCAATTGATTATCCCTTCACTCATTTAATTATGTGCATGACTTCATTGAATGTTGATTTGGTGCTTGAAAGAGAATATGTTTTATGTTTTGAATTATAAATATCATCACTCACATTACTTGATCAGATTCCAAAGATCGTCCATCCCCCTTTCCTCATCCAGAATAGGGTTGAAAGCTTTAAAAAAAGGGTTTCGTCAAAAAATAGTAAAAGTTTTGGGATTTCAGAATTCAAAAAGGGCATCTTGTCATTCAATTCTAGATAGGGTCCCGCCCCCCCAAAAAAAAAATTTAGTACCCATTTCAATGTATAGTCCTTATGGTTCACTGTTGAACAAGTGATTTTTTGATAAAATTTCTTGTGAAAAACACTAAAAATAATAATAAGAATTTTTTATAGAAACAATGCGCTACTAAAGTTGGAGGATGTATAGAGAAAAATCATGACAGTTTAGCTGTTAAGAAGAAGAAATCATTGAAATCCGAAGTTGTAACGACCTGCTTAGTCGATGGATCCCACGACGGACCGTCATGGGAACGACGGACCGCGAGGGGGTCTCGTTCCAAAACACTTAGAATTCTGAAATTTGGGTACAGAAATCGACTCTCTGAACTTTGTGACGGAATGGCAGGACGGACCGTCGCAGGCACGACGGACCGTCACAAATCTTTCCACATAATTAACTCCCTGAACTTTGTGACGGACCTGCAGGAGAGACCGTCACAGCCATGACGCACCGTCACAGGTTGCGTAACCCAGACTGGGTCGGATTTCTGTTAAAGTTTTTAAAGGGGCGTTTTTGACTATTCATGCTTATAATATAAAGTTAGTGGATTAATGTTAATAATTCAATTACTTGGTGGTTAAAGGAGATAACCTTTAAATAATTAGTGGGTTTTTTTATCATCCTTTATACTTAATTATATGACAATTAGGGTAAAATAAAAAGGGTTTGAATAAGAAAAATAGAAAGAACAAAGAGAGGGAGAAACGAACGAGAAAGGGGAACGAAGAGAAAACAAAATGCTTGGAGGAGCTTGTTTGATCGCGATTATTCGGTGGAGGTAGGTTATGGTTAATGCTATTCGTAGTAAACTCTTAATAGCGAATGATATGTGTTGGATAGTATTATAAAGTCTTCTATATGCTTAATTGTGTGCTTACATGATGTGTTATATAATGTGATGAATTAGCATGATGAGGCTATCAATCTTGAATCCTAAATATACTTGTTAATGATGATGCCTTGGTATAAAAGAAGGCTTGATGAACTAAAGTATGAGATTGATGATGCCTTGGTATAAAAGAAGGCTTGATGAACTAAAGTAATAGAGGATCGGGTGTCACGTTCCGACACCAGGATAGTATAGAGGATCGGTGTCACGTTCCGACACCAGGATAGTATATGGATCGGAGTGTCACGTTCCGACACAGGATAGTATATGGATCGGGTGTCACATTCCGGCACCAGGATAGTATATGGATCGGAGTGTCATATTCCGACACCAGGATAGTATATGGATCGGAGTGTCACGTTCCGACACCAGGATAGTATTTGGATCGATCGTGTCACGTTCCGGCACCAGATAGTATATGGATCGGGTGTCACGTTCCGGCACCAGGATAGTATGTGGATCGGAGTGTCACGTTCCGACGCCAGGATAGTATATGGATCGGAGTGTCACGTTCCGACACCAGGATAGTAGTAGTGGAGCGAGTGTCACGTACCGACACAAGAGGAATAAGATAATGAATCTTGAATTATGATAATATACTAATTGTAAAGAACTAATTCCCAATGAGTATGATGGGGAGGCTTGAGTTCTCATTGATGTGCTTGGTGTTTGACCAAGGGTTATGGTAATTGTTAATGTCGCCTGCTAAGAATATTAGTTGATTTTATGTATTATCTGATATATACTGTTTTCTATTTTGAGTTGGCCGATGATACCTACTCAGTACTTGTGCCTTGTACTGACCCCTACTTTTATTTGTTTTTCTTTGTTAATGTGGAGTGCAGCAAACGTACCGTCGTCTTCAACTCAACCGCAACTCTAGCCAGTCTTCATCAAGCCTTTCAGGGTGAGCTATTGCTTCTAGCTTGGACTGGATCTTCCTCTTCATGTCTTGATGCCTTGAACTTCCGGCATGGACAGCTTTTTATTTATTTTAGCTTCTTAGATACTCTTACATTTAGTAATTAGAGTATAGATGTTCTTGTGGAGATGACTTCCATATTTTGGGGATAACGATTGATAAATTTTAGAAGTTATTTAATTGATTTCGTTAATGAGTTTTAAGTCTTCCACCCTATATTTTGTTCGTTATGGTTGAAATGTTAGGGTTTAGATTGGTTGGTTCGCTCACATAATAGGATAAGTGTGGGTGCCACTCGCGGCTCGTTTTGGGTCGTGACAAACTTGCTATCAGAGCATTAGGTTCGTTGGTCTCATCACACAAGAACGAGTCTAGTAAAGTCTTAAGGAATGGTAGGGGGACGCCTTTACTTTTCTTTGAGAGGCTATAATACTTTAGGAAAATTCCATTCTTTCTTTCTTTCTTTCGTGCTATTACTTGGATCCAATTGGTATCTAGGTGATACAAATTGGTATCTGACCATCTTCACTCTATTTTGCATATGGTTAGAACTAGAGCAACAACGGCGCCAACACCAACACCGGCAAGAAAAGATGTAACTGAGCCAGCCACTGGGGCTGTAGCTCGAAGAGGAGTAGTGGCGAGAGGTCGTGGTAGAGGTCGTGGGAGGACGTCCTCTAGAGGAAGAGGACAAGCACCTGGCCCATCTAGTACTAGGGCGGTTACTCCTCCACCGACTGAGGAAGTAGTAAGAGAGGGTGAGGAAGGGGAAAGTGAGCAAGTGCAGAATGAGGAATTGCCACCCCAACCTACCTCAGAGATGATTAATCAGGTTCTTGCTTATCTTAGCGGGTTATCTGGTCAATGCCAGACACCTCCAGTGTTTCTGCACCAGCACCTCAGGTTCCGGAAGTACGACAGGCCACTGCTGAGGCTCCCCGCATGGATGCCTCATTGGGAATAGGCACGTTTCCTCGTTTGACACAGGGCCTATAATGACAAGTGATCAGCATGAACTTTTCAGTAAGTTCTTGAAATTGAAACCTCCAGTCTTCAGGGTGCTGAATCTGAGGATGCTTACGATTTTTGGTTGATTGTCATGAGTTACTACATAAAATGGGCATAGTGGAACGATTTGGCGTTGAGTTTGTAACCTATCAGTTAGGGAAATGCCAAAATGTGGTGGCGGTAACACGTTGAGTGTCAACCCGCACAGGCACCACCTATGACTTGGGCATCATTCTCTAGCTTATTAATGGAGAAGTACATCCCCGGACCTTGAGGGAGGAGGAGAGATGAGTTCTTGATCCTAGAGCAAGGCAAGATGTCGGTGACTGCGTATGAGGCTAAGTTTCGTGCATTATCTAGGTATGCCATCCAGCTTTGTTTCAGTCCACAAGAACGGATTTGCCGTTTTGTGAAGGGGTTGAGGTCAGATTTGCGGATTTCAGCCTTACAGGTAGTGGCTACAGCAAAATCCTTTCAGGAAGTGGTAGACTTCGTGATAGAGGTGGAAGGAGTGAGTTTAATGGTTCTCACTCTAGATGGCAGGGTTCAGGAGGTTATCCAGCCCGACCTATTCAGTGTTCACTGCAGACTGTTGTTGGGGGTCCACCGCAGACCGGTCAACACTTCTCTGAGTTTGGAGGTTATCCCCAGACTTCGTCATTCTCAAAGAGACCTATGCTAGAATACAGAGAGTGTTATGGATGTGGGGAGACTGGACACATTAAGAGGTATTGTCAAAAACAGAATTACAGACCTCAAATAGTTAGAGGTAGAGGTGGTCATGGAAGAGGCCGTCATTCTGGAGGACGTGGTGGCCGAGGTAATGGTGGTCACTAAAACGGCCGGGGTGACGGGAAAACTGCAGCTACTACACACAACATGGTAGGGGCAATGGGCATACAGGTGATAGGGACCATTGTTACGCTTTCCCGGGCGCTGAAGCGGAGACATCTGATGCGGTTATCACAGGTAATCTTTTGGTTTGTGATTGCATGGCTTCTGTATTATTTGATCCTGGCTCCACATTTTCATATGTATCTTCCTCATTTGTTACTGGTCTTAATTTACATTGTGAATTGGTTGACATGCCTATTCGTGTTTCTAATCCGGTGGGTGAGTCTGTGATAGTTGAAAAGGTATATAGGTCTTGTTTGGTGACTTTTGTGGGGAGCAATACTCATGTAGACTTGGTTATTTTAGAGATGGTTGATTTCGATGTAATTCTGGGTATGACTTGGCTTTCTCCAAATTTTGCAATCTTAGATTGTAATGCTAAAACTGTAACGTTGGCCAAGCCTAGGACAGATCCGTTAGTGTGGGAGGGTAACTACACTTTCACTCCCGTTCGCATCATCTCCTTTCTTCGTGCTAGAGAATGATTAGTAAAGGGTGTTTAGCATTCTTGGCACACCTCAGGGATGATACTACCCAAGTACCTTCAATTAAGTCGGTTTCGATAGTCCGTGAGTTTCTGGATGTGTTCCCTGCAGACCTTCCAGGTATGCCACCGGATAGGGACATTGACTTTTGCATAGATCTGGAGCCGGATACTCGCCCCATTTCCATACCCCCTTATAGAATGGCTCCAGCGGAGTTAAGGGAGTTAAAGGCCCAACTTCAAGAGTTGTTAAATAAAGGATTCATTAGACCAAGTGCATCCCCTTGGGGTGCTCCGGTGTTATTTGTAAAGAAGAAGGATGGGAGTTTTCGGATGTGCATAGACTACCGGCAGTTGAACAAGGTAACTATTAAGAACAAGTATCCCATTCCTCGCATTGATGACTTGTTCGATCAGTTACAAGGTGCTTGTGTCTTCTCTAAGATTGACTTGACATCCAGTTATCATCAATTGAAAATACGGGCAACGGATGTGCCAAAGACTGCTTTTCGAACTAGGTATGGGCATTATAAATTTGTAGTAATGTCTTTTGGTCTTACCAATGCCTCGGCTGCTTTCATGAGCTTGATTAACAGGATTTTTCAGCCATATATGGATCTCTTTGTGATCATGTTTATTGATGATATACTGATATACTCCAAGAGTAAGAAGGAACATGAGGAGCATTTGAGAATTGTGTTGGAAGTATTAAGGGAGAAAAGGCTTTATGCCAAATTCTCCAAGTGTGAGTTTTGGCTAGATTCAGTGTCCTTCTTGGGGCACGTGGTTTATAAGGATGGAGTGATGGTGGATCCTTCTAAGATTGAGACAGTGAAGAATTGGGTAAGACCTACTAATGTGTCAGAAATAAGGAGCTTTGTTGGTTTAGCCAGCTACTACCGTCGATTTGTCAATGATTCTCTTCTATTGCTTCCAAATTGACGAACTTGACTAAGAAGAATGTTCCATTGTATGGTCGGATGAATGTGAGGAAAGCTTTCAGAAACTCAAGACCTTGCTGACTACTGCACCTATCCTTACCTTTCCAGTAGAGGGTAAGAACTTCATTGTTTATTTTGATGCATCCTATTCTTGTTTGGGTGCAGTGCTAATGCAAGAGAAGAATGTAATTGCTTATGCTTCGAGGCAATTAAAGGTGCATGAACGTAACCATCCGACCCATGATTTGGAGTTGGCTGCGGTAGTGTTTGCATTAAAGCAACGGAGACACTATCTATATGGGGTTAAGTGTGAAGTCTATACGGATAATCGTAGCCTACAGTATGTCTTTACTTAGATGATTTTTGAATTTGAGACAGAGGAGGTGGATGGAACTACTGAAGGACTATGATGTTACCATCTTGTATCCCAGGAAAGGCTAATGTGTGTGGTAGACGCCTTAAGTAGAAAAGCAGGGAGCATGGGTTTAGCTCACTTACAGGTTTCTAGACGCCCGTTGGCTAGAGAAATCCAAATTGGCTAATGACTTTATGAGGCTAGAAGTAAATGAGAAGGGAGGATTTTTGGCCCGTGTGGAGGCAAAATCTTCTTTTCTTGACAAGATCAGGGAAAGCAGTTTGATGATGAGAAACTAAGCCAAATTCGGGATAAGGTGTTGCGAGGAGAGGCTAAAGAAGCAATAATTGATGAGGAAGGTGTTTTGAGAATTAAGGGAAGGGTATGTATGCCCCGTGTTGATGATTTGATCAACACTATTCTTACAGAGGCTCATAGTTCCGGATATTCTATACATCCTGGTGCAACCAAGATGTACCGTGACGTAAAGCAACACTTTTGGTGGAGTAGAATGAAGCGCGACATTGTTGATTTTGTTGCCAAGTGTCCAAATTGTCAGCAAGTAAAGTACGAACACCAGAGGCCCGAAGGAATACTTCAGAGAATGCCCACTTCCGAATGGAAGTGGGAGAGAATTGCAATGGACTTCGTGGTTGGTCTTCCAAGGACATTGGGTAAGTTTGATTTTATTTGGGTAATTGAGGACAGATTAACTAAGTCTGCTCACTTCATTCCAGTCAAGGTGACCTACAATGCAGAGAAGTTAGCCAAAATCTATATCTCAGAAATTGTTCGATTGCATGGGGTTCCACTTTCCATCATATCAGATAGAGGTACGCAGTTTACTTCTATGTTTTGGAGAACATTGCATACGGAATTAGGTACTAGGTTGGATCTTAGTACTGCATTTCACCCTCAGACCGATGGTCAGTCGGAGCGAACGATTCAGGTATTGGAGGATATGCTTCGTGCATGTGTGATAAATTTGGTGGTCATTGGGATAACTTCTTACCCTTAGAAGAGTTTTCATACAATAATAGCTATCACTCAAGTATTGACATGGCCCCATTTGAAGCATTGTATGGGAGGAGATGTAGGTCTCCCATTGGTTGGTTTGATTCAATTGAGGTTAGACCATGGGGAACTGACCTTTTGAGGGATTCATTAGAGAAGGTGAAATCTATTCAAGAAAAGCTTTTAGCGGTTCAGAGTAGGCAAAAGGAATATGCAGATCGAAAGGTTAGAGACTTGGAGTTTATGGAGGGTGAGCAAGTCTTGCTGAAGGTTTTGCCCATGAAAGGGGTGATGCGGTTTGGTAAAAGAGGTAAGCTAAGCCCAAGGTATATTGCACCATTCGAAGTACTTAAGCGAGTAGGGGAGGTGGCTTATGAACTAGCCTTGCCTCAAGGGCTGTCAGGAGTGCATCCGGTATTTCATATGTCTATGTTGAAAAGATACCATGGGGATGGAAACTACATCATTCGTTGAGATTCAGTTCTGCTTGATGAGAATTTGACTTATGAGGAGGAGCCTGTTGCCATTCTAGATAGAGAAATCCGTATGTAGAGATCAAGGGAGATTGCATCCATCAAAGTTCAATGGAAGAATCGACCAGTTGAAGAGTCCACTTGGGAGAAGGAGGCTGATATGCGAGAAAGATACCCACACCTGTTTACAGATTCAGGTACTCCTTTCGCCCTTGTTTTTCTTCTTGGGATCGTTCGAGGACGAACAATGGGTAAATTGGTATCTATTGTAACGACCTGTTTAGTCGTTTTGAGCAGCAGATTTTATTTCTGGAAAAACTGTCTTGTTCAACAGATCCCACGACGGACCGTCATGGGCACGACGGACCGTCGAGGGGGTCTCGTTCCAAAACACTTAGAATTCAGAAATTTGGGTACTGAAATTGACTCTCTAAACTTCGTGATGGAATGGAAGGACAGACCGTCGCAGGCACGACGGACTGTCACAAATCTTTCCACAGAATTAACTCTCTGAACTTTGTGACGGACCTGCAGGATGGACCGTCACAGCCATGACGGACCATCACACATTACGTAACCCAGACTGGGTTGGATTTCTGTTAAATTTTTTAAAGGGGCGTTTTGGACTATTCATGCTTATAATTATAAAGTTAGTGGATTAATGTTAATAATTCAATTACTTGGGGGTTAAAGGAGATAACCTGAAATAATTAGTGGGTTATTTTTATCATCTTTTATACTTAATTATATGACAATTAAGGTAAAGAAAAAGCGTTTGAATAAGAAAAATAGAAAGAACAAAAAGAGAGGGAGAAACGAACAAGAAAAAGGGAGAACGAAAGGAAAACAAAGGCTTTGGGAAGTAGCTTGTTTGATCGCGATTCTTCGGTGGAGGTAGGTTATGGTTTATGCTATTCGTAGTAACCCCTTAATAGCAAATGATATGTGTTGGGTAGTATTATAAAGTCTTCTATATGCTTAATTGTGTGCTTACATGATGTAATTATATAATTGTGATTTATTAGCATGATGAGGCTATTGAATCTTGAATCCTAAATTTACTTTGTTAATGATGATGCCTTGGTATAAAAAGAAGCTTGATGAACTATAGTAATGAGATTGATGATGCCTTGGTATAAAGAAGGCTTGATGAACTATAGTAATGAGATTGATGATGCCTTGGTATAAAGAAGGCTTGATGAAATAAGTAATAGAGGATCGGGTGTCACGTTCCGACACAAGGATAGTATAGAGGATCGGGTGTCACGTTCTGACACAAGGATAGTATATGGATCGGAGTGTCACGTTCCGACACCAGGATAGTATATGGATCGGGTGTCACGTTCCGGCACCAGGATAGTATATGGATCGGAGTGTCACGTTCCGACACCACGATAGTATATGGATTGGAGTGTCACGTTCCGACACCAGGATAGTATATGGATCGGTGTCACGTTCCTGCACTACGATAGTATATGGATCGGGTGTCACGTTACGGCACCAGGATAGTATATGGATCGGAGTGTCACGTTCCGACACCAGGATAGTATATGGATCGAGTGTCACGTTCCGACACCAGGATAGTAGTAGTGGAGCGGAGTGTCACGTACCGACACAAGAGGGATAAAGATAATGAATCTTGAATATGATAATATACTAAATGTAAAGAACTAATCCCAAATGAGTATGATGGGGAGGCTTGAGTCCTCAATTATGTGCTTGGTGTTGTGACCAAGGGTTATGGTAATTGTTAATGTCGCATGTTTAGAATATAAGTTGATTTTATGTTATTATCTGATATATACTGTTTTCTATTTTGAGTTGGCCGATGATACCTACTCAGTACTTGTGCCTTGTATTGACCCCTACTTGTATTTGTTTTTCTTTGTTAATTGTGGAGTGCAGCAAATGTACCGTCGTCTTCAACTCAACCACAACTCTAGCCAGTCTTCATCAAGCCAGATTTCAGGGTGAGCTATTGCTTCTAGCTTGGACTGGATCTTCCTCTTCATGTCTTGATGCCTTGAACTTCCGGCATGGACAAGCTTTTTATTTATTTTACCTTCTTAGATACTCTTAGCTTTAGTAATTGGAGGATAGATGTTCTTGTGGTGATGACTTCCAGATTTTGGGGATAATGATTGATAAATTGTAGAAGTTATTTAATTGATTTCGTTAATGAGTTTTATGTCTTCCGCACTATATTTTGTTCGTTATGGTTGAAATGTTGGGGTTTAGATTGGTTGTTTCGCTCACATAGTAGGATAAGTGTGGATGCCACTCGCGGCTCGTTTTGGGTCGTAACAGAAGTGCTTTGAGATATTCCTTTAGTCTTGGCTTCGGTTCACTCAATTTCATTAATCCAAGTCTCCTTGGAGTCTCTCATTCAACGTGGAAACTCCTATTCTATCAAGCTCATTTTGTTCGCCGTTCGCTGCCCGGGAGAAGGTAATTTTTCTCCTATTATAATAATTCTCATCGACTTCTGTTCTGTTTCAAGAAGTTACATTACTTGTGTAGTAAAAACATTATTATGTGGCTTTGTGATACTAGTCATTTCTGATCTTTTGATGTTCCCATACTATATACTCGTCCCTCTGTGATTTCTTGATTTATGTCGCAACCAAAGTTTGTTGATTTGCATCCACTGTTGATATTCCAATTATTCTTCGAATTTCTGTTTGTTATTTCTCTGTTTTGGACTATTTCTTAATGAAATGGGGGGTATGATCTTTTCCATTTTTAAGTATGGTAGCATTCTGTGAAGTTTGATGACTGTTTAACTTTTGTATCCATGTAGGCATGAACTATCAAATCGACTATATGGTTAGCATGCAAATATATTTGTATGTTTGTTCTAATCCTTTAGTTTTATCCAATTCTTGAATTATTTTTTTAATTGTTTTGTTGCCTGATAAGATTCACCGCAGCAAGCTTGTCTACCCAATATTTGAACTTCAATCTAAAATGCCTACACTTTCAAGTTGAGTCAGTTTAATTATGATTTCCCTTAGACTTGGTTTTATCGGTGTTTATTCTATAAGATCGTTAGAAACATAATTTTTACTAAGTATGATCATTTCATGTGTGTAGGCGGAGCTACGCTGACTTGATTTGTGTCATTTGTGGTTTCTTTTTCAAAATCAAAATGTACAGAGAACCAACTCGTCTCTTTGCATTCCATATTATGTGTATTTATGCTCATGTCAATATGTTAATTTGGGGACAATCTTGTTTATTGTTTATTATTATATGTCACTCCCTCTTAAATTATTTGTCAACACCCCCTTAGCTCCTCGATCTTTTGTTTAAAAAATAGGATTTTAACATCATCAAATCTCGTCAATTGGGGTATGCTTATTTGATAAAGTGTAGGATGTTTCCTCTGCATATTTTAATTCATTTGTTGAGTAACAGTGATGTATTCCTATGTATATGATGGGTTCATAACGCAAACATGCAATGTGTGCCAATGCTTATTGTCATACTTGTTATTAGACTTTTTTTAATTTCTTTGTTCATTTGGTTTTTCTTTGGCGTCATATATTGCCCCTAACTCGAATCTCTAAAGTAGTTCGCATCTTTCATTACCGTTTTATTCAAGAAACATTGTATTAGTTTACAGCATCATGTACTAATCCATTTTTATGTTATTGCATGTGAAACTCTCTTCGAGTCCTCATGGACATTGATCCATCTCCTCTCACTTTCTCTTCGATCCATAAAAGCTCAAAATATCTTTCTCGAGTCGTCCAGACCCCCTCAAAACTGATGAACAAGTAGAAAGTAGAAAATAGGTTGCTGAAAAGTTAAATTATAGGTCTCCAAAAGCTGGAAAGTTAAATTATAGAAAGTTTCTAGATTTACTGGACAACGGGACTTAGGAAAGACACACTCATACATATTCGAGATCAAGGCAAGACATATTAACCCGAAAGGCAACTTAAATCAAAACGCTTACCCGACTACTAACAACATGGAACGAGCAGAATGAATGCATCAAGATGATCCAACACTTAAAAACAATACGCATATAAGTATACCCAATAGATTTACTCATAGCTGTAACAACGTAA
>JAKWJD010001037.1:0-11845 GCA_027705065.1 Solanum peruvianum | reverse complement strand
TTTCAGCCAATTTGTAACGACCTGTTTAGTCGTTTTGAGCAGCAGATTTTATTTCTGGAAAAACTGACTGAGACGACGGATCCCACGACAGACCGTCATGGGCACGACGGAACGTCGCGGGGGTCTCGTTCCAAAACACTTAGAATTCTGAAATGTGGGTACTGAAATCGACTCTCTGAACTTTGCGACGAAATGGCAGGACGGACCGTCACAGGCATGACGGGCCATCACAGACCTTTAGTGAAATTTAAGTCTCTGAACTCTGTGACGGAAGCAGCAGGACGGACCGTCGCAGGCACGACGGGCCGTCACAGGCTGCGTAATCCCAGGCTGGGTAGGATTTCTGTTAAATGTTTTAAGGGGCGTTTTGGACTAATCCTGCTATAATTATAAATTTAGTGGGTTAATGTTAATAATTTAATTACTTGGGGGTTAAAGGAGATAACCTTGAGTTAATTAGTGGGTTACTTTTGTCATCTTTTATACTTAATTATATGTTAACTAGGGTAAAAGAAAGAGGGTTTGAATAAGAAAAATAGAAAGAACAAGAGAGGGAGAAAACGAACGAACAAGGGAGAGAAGAAGAAATGTTGCTTGAAGATTAGCTTGCTTGATCACAATTCTTCGGTGGAGGTAGGTTATGGTTTATGCTATTCGTAGTAAACTCTTAATAGCGAATGAATGTACTGGGTAGTATTGTAAACCCTTCTATATGTAATTGTATGCTTGCATGAATGTGGTTATATAATTGTGATAAAATAAGCATGATGAAGCTATTGAATCCTAAATCTTGAAAATCCCTAATCTACTTTGTTAATGATGATGCCTGGTATGGTATAAAAGAAGGCTTGATGAACGAAAGTAGTGAGATTAGGGGATCGGGTGTCACGTTCCGACACCAGGATAGTAATAGAGGATCGGGTGCCACGTTCCGGTACCAGGATAGTATATGAGGATCGGAGTGCCACGTTCCGGCACCAGGATAGTATATGGATTGGGTGCCACGTTCCGGTACCAGGATAGAATGAGGATCGGAGTGCCACGTTCCGGCACCAGGATAGAATGAGGATCGGAGTGCCACGTTCCGGCACCAGGATAGAATATGGATCGGGTGTCACGTTCCGACACCAGGATAGTATATGAGGATCGGAGTGTCGCGTTCTGACACCAGGATAGTATATGGAGCAGAGTGTCACGTACCGACACGAGAGGAATAAAGATAATGAATCTTGAAAGATGTTAATATACTCAATTTAATGAACCTATTTCCCAAATGAGTATGGTATTGAGGCTTGAGTCCTCATGGGTGTACTTGGCGTTATTTATTAATGATTATAGCACTTGATATTGCTACAGATTTAGTGTTGTAGTTGATTTTATGATATTATCTGATATATATTGTTTTCTATTTTAAGTTGGCCGATTATACCTACTCAGTACTTGTGTTTTGTACTGACCCCTACTTGTATGTTTTTTCTTTGTTATTTGTGGAGTGCAGCAAACGTACGGTCGTCTTCAACTCAACCGCAACTCTAGCCAGTCTTCACATTACACCGGATTTCAGGGTGAGCTAATGCTTCTAGCTTGGACTGATCTTCTTCTTCAAGTCTTGATGCCTCAAAATTCCGGCATGGACTAGCTTTTACTTATTTTAGCTTTCTTAGATACTCTTAGTTTTAGTAACTGAGGATAGATTTTCTTGTGATGATGACTTCCAGATTTTGGGGAATAATAGATGTTGTGTTTTTAGAAGTGATTGAATTGATTTTTATTAATGAGTTTAAGTCTTCCGCATTGTATTTCGTTCATTATGTTTGAAATGTTGGGGTTAGATTGGTTGGTTCGCTCACATAGTAGGATAAGTGTGGGTGCCACTCGCGAGTCGGTTTTGGGTCGTGACACAATTCAAATGACCTAATTCCCAGCCCAATTCCTAGCATTACAATGCAACAATAACTAACTATACATCAGCCCATACACATGAATACCATACCAAAGACACCAAAATCGACCCCTGTTTGTTATTCTTCCTTGCGTAAACCCAGAAACAAACAACGAACAAGACGTCCAGACCAGCTCAGCAACCCAAAAACTCGACCCGACATGCTCTACCCCAAGATGAATTCGCGAAATCAAACGACTACCTGCAATTCTTGTCGCCTTCCTTCAACATTCTCTTTCCCTCTTCTATTGCAATAACCAAAACAGAGCACGCAAATCATCCTTATTTTGCGATATAGCGCCACGTCAGGCAGCAAGGAAGGGAGATCAATCAAGATCGTCCATCCCCCTTTCCTCATCTGGAATAGGGTTGAAAGCTTCGGAAAAAGGGGTTCATCCCAAAACAGTAAAAGTTTTGGTATTTCAAAATTAAATAAGGGCATCTTCTCATCCGATTTAGATAAGTTTTTTCCCCCCCAAAAAAAAAGTAGTACCCATTTCTATATATAGTCCTTATGGTTCACTGCTGAAGAAGTGGTTTTTTGCGAGAATTTTTTTTGTGAAAAGCACTAAAAAAAATCAATAAGAATTTATGATAGAACAGTAACCTACTAAAGTTGGATGAAGTATGGAGAAAAATCTTGAGAGTTTAGCTAAGTGTTAATAAAAATAAATCATTGAAATCCGAAGTGCTTGGAGATATTTGTTTAGTCTTGGCTTCGGCTCACTCAATTTCATTACGCCAACACTCCACTGAGTCTCTCATTCATCGTGGAAACTCCTGCGCTTTCAAGTTCGTTTTGGTCGCCGTTCGCTGCCGAAAAAAGGTAATTTTTTCTCCCGTTACAATGATTCTCATCGCCTTCTATTTGTGTTCAAGCAGTTACATTACTTGTGTCGTAATAGCCTATTATGTGGCAACATTTTCAAGTCTAGTCAGTTTAAATATGAGTTCTCCTCATCTTGTGTTTATTGGGGTTTAGTCTTTAAGATCGTTCGAAACATGTTTTCTATTAAGTATTATCGTTCCATGTGTGTAGTCGGAGCTACGCCAACTTGACTTGTGTCATTTGTGGTTTCTGTTTCAAAAAAAAATATACAGTCTATATATTAGTTTGGGGACAATTTTGTATCTTGTTTATTGTTATATTTCACTCCCCCGTAGATGATTTGGCAACACCCCCGTAGCTCCTCGATCTTTTGCTTAAAAGATAGGATTTTAACATCGTAAAATTTCGCCAATTGGGGTATGCTTATTTGATAAAGTGTAGCATGTTTCCTCGGCATATTTGAATTCATTTTTTGCGTAAGAGTGATGTATTCCTATGTATATGATGGGTTCATAAGTACGAATACATGCAATGTGTGTTACTGCTTACTGTCATACTTGTTATTAGACTTGTTTTTTTCTTATTTCTTAGTTCATTTGGGTTTTCCTTTGGAGTCATATATTTTCCCTAACTCGCATTTCTAAAGTAATTCGCATCTTTTATTGTGTTTTATTCAAGAAACATTTTATCAGTTTATCGTTTCAAGTACTAATTTATTTTGGTCTTATTGCATGTGAAACTCTCCTGGAGTCCTCATGAACTTTAATCCATCTCTTTGCACTTTCTCTTCGAGCCATAAAGGCTCAAAATATCTTTTTTGAGTCATCCAGACCCCCCTCAAACTGATGAACAGGTTGAAAGCAGTAAATAGGTTGCTAGAAAGTTAAATTGAAGGTCTCCAAAAGCTTAGAAAAAGTCTAATATACTGTTGTATACACAGATATAAAGTATGAATATACGATACACAACTTGAAAAAATTATACAGGTGCTGAAATTGATCTTGGGCAGCATACATTCCGTATACATCCCATTATACACAAAAATTGATTGTATACAAGTCGTATACATCAGTATGCATCAAAATATATATCAGATTTTAAAGAGAGAAATGGGCCAAAATCCCCATCCAGAGTTGCTGTAGGATTTTTGGGTGAATTGGGCCTAAGGTTTTTTTTTTTTTTCTGAATTTAGGCAAAAAGCCCAAGTTCAAATTCCTCCTTTCTCCACTCCTCTTTATTTATTTTGCTATTGTATTAACTTATGTTTCATTTGTAAATTTTTGTTGACCTAATTAATTTCCCCAAAGTTAATTGTTTCTCACTTTCGTATTTAAATAAAAAATATTTTTTATACTCTATATTTTAGCTTTATTTTCACTATTAGACTTGTCAAACACTTTAGTTTTCCCTTTTAGAGGATTCCTTCTATGATTATTCCCTTTAAAATAATCAATTAAAATAGAATAGTAATATTGGTCAATACATAAATAAAAGATTGAATTTACTTTATATAGTCAACATCTAAAAAAAACATACTTTAAAAGGTCATTTAGTGAAATCGCCGATCAACCGTGAGTTAGCGGGCATTCCGAGGGCCTAACACCTTCTCGGAATGTATATTTGAACTTCGAACCCTTTTCAATCGATTTTTATCTGTTTAAATCTTTTGAAAATAATTATAAATTTTCTTGATTTTTACTAAAAAATCAAGTGGCGACTCTGTCAATTCAGAAAATTAATTTCTCTTAAATTATAAGATTAATTGATTTTTCAAAACTTAGTCATTTTTTTACTATTATATATTATTAAGTAAAAAAATCATCTGGTTTAGTTATAGAAAATTTCTGGGTTTTCTCGACAAAGGGACTTAGGAAAGACACACTCATACACATTCGAGATGAAGGCAAGACATATTAACCCAAAAAGGAACTCTGCACCGACTACTAACAACATGGAACGAGCAGAATGAATGCATCAAGATGATCCAACACTTGAAACAACACGCGTATAAGAATACACAACATATTTACTCATTGTTGTAACAAGATAAATGAGTAGAGAAACAAGTGACACGTTAACGAAGACACAATACAATGACGTTAGACTACTAAAGCAAAGGCCCATATATTAGAAATGCGAAAAAAATATGCCAAATTTAAAAACAATATCAAACTTAAAATTAAACCTTCACCATGAAGCGGATAGTCCCGAAATTAAAGGACTCATATACTTCAGTCATGGCTTTGCAAAAATAAAATAAATTGGGGCAGATCATAAATGGGGAAAGACATAAGAGTTCATGACCAACTCAGACAAATTTGCACATAAGCAGAAACAAAAGTGTTAGCAAAATATCAAGATTTCTAACGAAAATATTAATGTCCACTTTGCTTCCCATAGAGGCACTATTTAAATACAATATTCAAATACAGCAGGATATGAGAGTATATATAAACCAGTTCAACTTTTATCGATACTCAACAATAGATTTTAAATGCATTTGCAAAGCTTATGAAAACACGCCAGGATAATCAATAAACCAAATCAATCCATATCCAAAATCACTAACAAAGATCAGATTAATCAAAAATCAAAGGGGAGAAACATAGAACAAAATATGATTCACCACTTTCTTAACCTGTCGAAAACAACACCCATTTCAGCGAGCAAATGATTATTAATTTAGACTAAGATAACAGGACTTAAGAACAACATGGGAATAACAGTCATGCTAACATAAACTCCTTACTCAAATAACGCCATGTTAGACAGAGAAGGATCAAGGTCTGAACTTATGGAAACAAAAATGAGCGACTAGAAATTTAAATGACTATGAAATATATATGAGATTCAAACCCTAACAAAACAAACCTTCCATCCGAAATGCTTTAATCAGCACAGTATCGAACAATTTGGAACCACAAAGGATGAACAGATAGCAGGTTCATCACATTACTGGCCAAACGAATGAAAAGAGGAAGGGACACAGCGAATCGACCCCGTGATGCAAAGAAGCCACAACATTTAGCATAAATCCATAACTTTAACTTGATATTACATATAACTCGATGAACGACTAAAGATATATATAAATATATATATATATATATATATATATATATATATACCACCATATCAAGAATTATAAACTGAGGAGTAGCCAAGATATACCAAACAAAAGCTTTCCAATATGAAATTAATATTTCAAGACAAGAGAGGATGCAAAAGAAAATCGTTATAAAGAAGATGACGCTACCTTTTCTGGTCAGCGAACAGGGACAACAACGAGTTATGATGAGACGATTTTCACCTCTCGATAACTCGAGTAGGTCTACGTAATTGGAGAAAACCCAAACTAGAAAACTAGCGCTACGCCGGAGGTTTCCGGCCTCTTTGTTTTCAACTCTGTATAAATTTGCGATCTTGAATGCTAATGTTTTAGTTGTTCCTAAAAAGATTTCCTGTTTTTGTAAAATTTTGCGCAACACTCTGTGAATCTCCAAAACCTTCTTCCTATAAAAAACCCCATTCACTAAATCGAAAGAGAATATTTATAAGGTGAGATTAGGGTTAGGAAACTGGAAAGGGAAAGGGTAGAATCGAAATTTCTCAATTCAAAAAATTTCTCCCAGGGTGGGGAGAAGGATGGGTTGTACGAGAAAATCTGATTTTTGTCCAAAATATGAAAGTAGGGAGGCACATCAACGACTCGTATTCATCTTTTTCCCTTGGAGCTCGACATGGAGCAATCTCACACTTGGAAGGACGATTTTGCGTGCTCTACATTGCTGCAACTGAAACTTGTACAAAAAGGAAAATGCGAAAAACGACGAAAACGCGTCCCTCGCTGATCTTTTGCGAACAAACCATTCGCTGGGACTGGGTTGTACATGCTTTGCTTCTTCGCAAACTGCCAGGGCTTGGCTTCGTCTTGTGTTCTTGGAGTCTAGGAAAAAATGTTTTGGAGATCAGCAAATTCCTTGTGAGGGTAAAAGACATGTCGGATAGAGGGGAAAGGGCTGTGAAAACGGGTAGGGTAAGGAAGACGGGTAAGAGGGAATTGGGCTTGGATTTGCTGGGGTCAGAATATGGGAAAAAGGGTATTGGGTTGATTGGAATGGGAAAGGGAAATGGGAGTTAATTCGAAGTGGGCTGGAATTATCTAAAGGGTTACTGGAATTGCAGCAAAAATACCAAAAACACTTCTCATTACTGATGGCCTTGGAGAATTTTGGCGAAATAAATAAATTAGGTAAGACGAACTAACATAATTAACTAATGAGTTTCCTTAATTTAACAAGACAAAATAGTTAACTTAATTACCAACTGATGACTCACAAATGAAAAACTAACAATTAGACAAAATCAATGTAATAGAGTATTAAGTACGATCAAAATCCTTTGTGATGATTTTTCGCATACTTTCAAGTAAACCAATTATATACAAAATTATAAAACAATGTATTTTTTAAAGTATGAAAAGACAAACTAATAAATTTCACTATAAACTAAAGACTAACCGAACAACAAGTTACAAAAACTAATTTAATAAAGCATTAAGAAAGAGTAAAATCTTTTGAGACGACTTTCAAAGATTTCATAAGATAAACTAACTGCGTGAAAATACATATAGGTTGCCTCAAGACTATATAAATCGACTAAAGCTTCTTTAAAATAAATAGGAGACATTTTAATCTGATATAGTCAACTAATTCAACTTGTTTGGAGTTTTAGGAAATTCGAGAATTATTTATCATGGGGAAGTCAAATTTTGGGTATCAACAACAGTCCCTCATTTTACTTGGATTGATGCAAGAAATTCGAGGAAAATGAAATTAACTGACCCAATTTCTGCCGACCACATGTTCATCTTTAAGAAGGGATTTAGTATGGACTTTAGAAATTGTGGTCGAACCCCGAAAATGGTTTTCCCAAAATATATCAGGCTACATGAAAATTCAGGCCATTTGTAGTTAGATACGCTTGATATAACGCACAATTTTGAAAGAATTGAAAAGTCATCTCGATACTAAATTATGAAGGGACCGAGATGTTCGAGAATAATATTTAGAGGGAATGTTGGGATAAACAACCAAGTTTTTCAACATTGATCTCGCCTACATATCCTTAAACCTCAGGAATCAGACTTCTTGTAGTTTGACTCAATTGGTTGAAGAGGAAATCTATTGCTAGATAACCTTTGGTTCTGGACGAGTGACAAATTAAATCGAATATGAAAAAGAGGCTTGTAACATCTTAACATGAATGTGGCGTGCTTCACACCCAGAATTAAGAACTTACACTGACATAATTTCCAAGCTCTCGGTGAATTGTCACTCTCAGATTGGAAACTTGCCTCCGGCAGACACCAAAATTTCCGGATGCAAACTGAAACTAAAGTACCAAAAGAAAACCCACATACCTTATGATAGGCATGTGGTTTGATTGTGGTTGAAGTCTCTCCTCTTCTCGCATCCTAAGAGTTAAACACTCCTCTTTGGTCTATGTCCCAGTTCGCTGCTAAGAAAAAGTTTCATGTTGTGTTGCATTCTTTTTTGATGTCGTTCGCACCTGTGGTTTTTTTTTTGGAGAATTCATCCTTTCAGATTCTCTCGACAAAGGCTAAGACAAAAATCATTAGAATAAAAATGCAATTCAAATGGGAGAAAGTGTCTTTTACCGTGTTGACACTATAGTTGTTCTCCTTAAACATTTGATGTCAACTCAATCGGTTTGATGTAAAGCAAATAAAAATTATGTCTTATGTTTGCGGTTTATTCTTCGATGTATTCTTAATTTGATGTCAAAATGAATAAAAGTTGATGCATTATTGATATTTCTGTTGAAGTCTTCTTCGATGCTCTTCTTGATGTTTACTGTTATCAAAATAAAGAAAGCAGTTGATGCCTACGGGTAAATATTTCTTTTGAGATGCACGATTCCATCTCTGGATGTGCATGATTTCTTGCAGGGCATAAATATCTTCCCGCGAGGTGTTATTTCTTGCGAGGCGTGAATATCTTCCCGCGATGCATAAATTTCTGCAAGGCATGAATATCTTATCGTGATGAATAATTTTCTATGAGGCATGAATATCTTCTTGTGATGCATGAATACTAACTCGCAATTCATGAGTATTAACTCGCGATTCATGGTCTTCCGGGATGCATTAATATTTACTCGCGATGCATGCTCTTCCGCGATGCATGAATATTGACTCGCGATGTATGAGTATTGACTCGCGATGCATGATCTTTCACGATGAATTAATATTGAATCACGATGCATGATCTTCTGCGGGGCATGAATATCTTTTGTGATGCATAAATTTCTGCGAGGCATGAATATCTTCTCGCGATGCATAATTTTCTGTGAGGTTGAATATCTTCTCTTTGTACATAATTTTCTGTGATGCATGAATATCTTCTCGCGATGCATAACTTTCTACGAGGCATGAATATCTTCTCGCGATGCATGAATATTAACTCGCGATGCATGAATATATGAATATTGACTCGCGAAGCATGATCTTTCGCGATGCATGAATATTGACTCGCGATGCATGAATATTGACTCACAATGTATGAATATTGACTCGCGAAGCATGATCTTTCGCGATGCATGAATATTGACTCGCGATGCATGATCATTCGCGATATATGAATAATAACTCTTGATGACATCCTTGGCACCAAATGAAGATACTGCTTCAATCGAGCAAAATAGTGATCTTTTGGGTGCCTTCTGATAATCATATCATTTCAATTAATAACGATAAAATTACTCTCCAGATAGTGTATCCTCTCGATCGACTATAGAATAAAATGAATTCTCATGGGAAGTGTATTGTCTTGATCAATAAAAAAAATTGACCCCTCTGGGTAGTGTATTATCTTGATCGACAATAAAACAAATGACCCCTTCAGGTAATAATAATATGATGCAGATGACATCTTTGATGAAAATCATAAACTATGCTTTCTGGGGTTTTCATTTGGTTCATCTTTGAACCTGGCTGGACACGCCTTACAGACTTCAGGTTGTTGAGAATTGAATGAAATAACCATTAACATTCCCAAATCTTTGATATGCGCAATATAAAATAATTCCTGCATCCTCAGAAAAATAATAGATTTTGGGGGAAGAGCTTTCTACCCCCTTGACTTCCCATATTCATCAACCAGAGAAGTTTGATGATTTCTGAGCAATACTATAAATCTGCATCCACAAAAAAAATCATTAGTTTTAAAACGAACTGATATGCGTCGATTCTTCAGTTGTCTGTTCGTTGTCCAGCTATCTCCGATTGATTTTTTGATCTCCCCACCCTTGATAGATAAGAAAAAATATTTTATGCCAAAACAAATGAAACATAAAAGGGAAAATTTAAGAAAAATAATTTTTTGAGAAATAGTATTTGAAAAAGGTCACTGCCAAATCATGTCATGTTAGGCTTAGCAAACTTCTTTGATTCTTATGTTTAATGGTCACTCCGGACTTTCGATAAATCCATGTCAAAATTTAGAGGCCATCTTAAAAATTTCTGTCCCAGTTAACTATTTTGGCTTATCCTTGACTTTTGGTAAGTAAAGCATGCAATATTTTAGTTCTTCTCAAAAATTCTGTCCTTGTTGCAAATCTCGAAATATCTTCAGTCTTGGCTTGTTGAGGAAAAATCTTTTTCTCCAGAATTTTTGATTCCCTCTCAAAATTAATGTCCCATTTTCTATTGTAAGGAGGAATTGAAATCTTACGGGAGATATGACCGAACCCTTGTGGCGCCTACGTATCCCGTTGAGGAAGAAATCACGTCAAATGTAGTTCCCCTCAAAGGTTAGCAAAAATAAGATATTTACAAAGAAAACCGACCGAGGCCGACATAGGTTGCCCACGTATCTCATTACTGAGAATTCAGGTCGAATGTAGTTCAAATACAAATAAATTTTAAAAGGGAATAAATGGGGTGACCGAGGCCGACATAGGCCGCCTAGGTATTTTATTCTCGAGAGTTCAGGTCAGACGTAGTTCATTGCAAGAGGGATAAAATTTAAAACAGAACCGTTCCAAGCAAATAGAATAGTCACAGTGAAATACAGAAATACAAATGAAGCTTCACACGTAGTATCTCTTGACAGCGTCAGAGTTGATCGGTTTTGTCCATGCGGTGTCATCCATCTCCGACAGGACCAAAGCACCTGCAGATACTACCGTGCGAACCATGAAGGCTCCTTGCCAATTAGGCGCAAATTTTCCCTAATACTCGTAATGATGAGGAAAAATGCACTTAAGTACTAACTGACCAATTTTAAAAATTCTGTCTCTTACTCTCTTGCGGAAAGCACGAATAATTCTCTGTCGATATAGTTGACCATAAAAAATGGCAACCATTTTCTTCTTGTCAATCAATGTCAACTGGTAAATCCATTTGCTGACCCACTCAGCATTACTCAATTCTGATTCTTGAATTATTCTCAAAGACGCTATCTCTACTTCAGCAGGTATAACTGCTTCTGTTCCATATACTATCAAATATAGAGTAGCTCCAATTGATGTTCAGATAATCGTTCGGTATCATAGCAAAGCATATGAAAACATCTCGTACCACCCTCGGTGATTGTCAAAAATTTTCCTCAGAATCTTCTTGATATTCTTATTGGCAGCCTCTACAGCTCCATTCATTTGAGGACGAAAAGCGAGTGAGTTTTGGTGAGTAATCTAAAACTGCTCACATATGTCTCTCATTAAGTGACTATTAAGATTTGAATCATTATCACTAATATTGGATTCTGGTACTCCAAACATGCATATCATACTGTTGTGAACAAAATCAGCTACAACATTCTTGGTTACCGACTTATAAGAAGCTCCTTTCACCCACTTGGTGAAGTAGTCGATTGCAACCAGAATAAATTTGTGTCCATTAGAAGTGGCTGGTTCTATTGGACTGAAGACATCCATGCCCCAAGCTACAAAAGGCCAAGGTGAACTCATAACATTAAGTTCGTGAGGCGGCACTCAGATCAATCACCATGCACTTGACATTTATGATCTTTTTGCACAACATGCAACATGAT
>JAKWJD010001036.1:0-11935 GCA_027705065.1 Solanum peruvianum | reverse complement strand
ATTGAAAGAGAGAATATTGCTTGTCACGGTTAAAAAGTTAGTAGAATTATATGCATGTTAGATATAAGTATGGTTGGAAATGAGTTGAGAATAGTCCTAAGGGAATTAAAAAGATTAGAAAGAGGTAAGGTGGTTAAAATTGTAACGACCTTATTAGTCGTTTTGAGCAACAGATTTTATTTCTTGAAATCACTGTCTGGGTCGACGGATCCCACGATGGACCGTCATGGGCACGACGGACCGTCGAGGGGGTCTCGTTCCAAAACACTTAGAATTCTGAAATTTGGGTACTGAAATCGACTCTCTGAACTTCGTGACGAAATGGCAGGACGGACCGTCGTTGGCACGACGGACCATCACAGGTCTTTCCACAGAATTAACTCTCTGAACTTTGTGACAGACCTGCAGGACGGACCGTCACAGCTATGACGGACCGTCACAGGTTGCGTAACCCTGACTGGGTCGGATTTCTATTAAAAGTTTTAAGGGGCGTTTTGGACTATTCATGCTTATAATTATAAAGTTAGTGGATTAATGTTAATATTATCAATTACATGGGGGTTAAAGGAGATAACCTTGAAATAATTAGTGGGTTATTTTTATCATCTTTTATATTAATATATGACAATTAGGGTAAGAGAAAAAGGGTTGAATAAGAAAAAACAGAAAGAACAGAGAGAAAAGAGAGACACGATCGAGAGAGAAGAGAAGACGCAAGGCAAGGAAAGCAAAAGGTTTTGGGAAGATAGCTTGTTTGATCACGATTCTTCCGTGGAGGTAGGTTATGGTTTATGCTATCTGATAGTAAACTCTAAATAGCGAATGATATGTATTGGGTAGTATTATAAGTCTTCTATATGCTTAATTGTATGCTTGAATGATATGATTATCTAATTGTGATGAATTAGCATGATGGAGGCTTTTGAATCTTAATCCTAAATTTACTTTGTTAATGATGATGCCTTGGTATAAAAAGAAGGCTTGACGAACTAAAGTAATGAGATTAGAGGATCGGGTGTCACGTTCTGACACCAGGATAGTAATACAGGATCGGGTGTCACGTTCTGACACCGGGATTGTATATGGATCGGAGTGTCACGTTCCGACACCAGGATAGTTTATGGATCGGAGTGTCACGTTCCGGCACCATGATAGTTTATGGATCAGAGTGTCATGTTCCGACACCAGGATAGTAAATGGATCGGAGTGTCACGTTCCGACACTAGGATAGTAATGAGAATGAATCTTGAATATGTTAATATACTCAATCTAAAGAACCTGTTTCCCAAATGAGTATTGTGTGGAGGCTTGGGTCCTCATAGATGTGCTTGGCGTTGTGACCAAGGGTTATGGTAATTGTTGTCGTCACCTGTTAAGAATATTAGTTGATTTTATGTTATTATCTGACATATATTGCTTTCTATTTTGAGTTGGCCGATGATACCTACTCAGTACTTGTGCTTGTACTGCCCCTACTTGTATTTGTTTTTCTTTGTTAATTGTGGAGTGCAGCAACGTGCCATCGTCTTCAACTCAACCGCAACTCTAGCCAGTCTTCATCACGCAAGATTTCAGGGTGAGCTATTGCTTCTAGCTTGGACTGGATCTTCCTCTTCATATCTTGATGCCTTGAAATTCCAGCATGGACTAGCTGTTTGTTTATGTTAGCTTCTTAGATACTCTTAGATTTAGTAAATTTGAGGATAGATGTTCTTGTGGTGATGACTTCCAGATTTTGGGGATAATGATTGATAAATTTTAGAAGTTATTTAATTGATTTTGTTAATGAGTTTTAAGTCTTCCGCATTATATTCTGTTATTAATATGTTGAAATGTAGGGGTTTAGATTGGTTGGTTCGCTCACATAGTAGGATAAGTGTGGGTGCCACTCGCGGCTCATTTTGGGTCGTGACAAACTTGGTATCAGAGCATTAGGTTCGTTGGTCTCATCACACAAGAACGAGTCTAGTAGAGTCTTAAGGAACGGTAGGGGGACGCCTTTACTTTTCTTTGAGAGGCTATAAGACTTTAAGAAAATTCCACTCTTTCATTCTTTCTTTCGTGCTATTACTTGGATCCAATTGGTATCTAGGTGATACAAATTGGTATCTGACCATCTTCACTCTATTTCGCAGATGGTTAGAACTAGAGCAACAACTGCGCCAACACCAACACCGGCAAGACAAGATGCAACTGAGCAAGCCACTGGGGCTGTAGCTCGAGGAGGATTAGTGGCAAGAGACCGTGGTAGAGGTCGCGGGAGGACGTCCTCTAGAGGAAGAGGACCAGCACCTGGCCCATCGAGTACTAGGGCGGTGACTCCTTCACCGACTGAGGAAGTAGTTAGAGAGGGAGAGTAAGGGGAAAATGAGCAAGTGCAGAATGAGGAGTTACCACCCCAACCTACCCCAGAGATGATTAATCAGGTTCTTGCTTATCTTAGCGGGTTATCTGATCAAGGCCAGACACCTCCAGTGTTTTCTACACCAGCACCTCAGGTTCCGGAAGTACGACAGGCCGCTGCTGAGGCTCCCCGCATGGATGCCTCATTGGAAATAGGACGTTTCCTCGTTTGACTACAGGGCCCATAATTACAAGTGATCAGCATGAACTTTTCAGTAAGTTCTTGAAATTGAAACCTCCAGTCTTCAAGGTTGCTGAATATGAGGATGCCTACGATTTTCTGGTTGATTGTCGTGAGTTACTACATAAAATCGGCCTAGTGGAACGATTTGGCGTTGAGTTTGTAACCTATTAGTTTCAGGGAAATACCAAAATGTGGTGGCGGTCACATGTTGAGTGTCAACCCGCACAGGCACCACCTATGACTTGGGCGTCATTCTCTAGCTTATTTATGGAGAAGTATATCCCCCGGACCTTGAGGGATAGGAGGAGAGATGAATTCTTGAGCCTAGAGCAAGGTAGGATGTCAGTTACGGAGTATGAGGCTAAGTTTCGTGCGTTATCCAGGTATGCCACCCACCTTTGTTTCAGTCCACAAGAACGGATTCGCCGTTTTGTGAAGTGGTTAAGGTCAGATTTGCGGATTTCAGCCATACAAGTAGCGGATACAGCAAAATCCTTTCAGTAAGTGGTAGACTTCGTGATAGAAGTGGAGGGAGTGAAGCCAGGTGACTTCACCATAGCATCGACATCTAAAAGGTTACGTAAGGGAGGTGAGTTTAATGGTTCTTACTCCAGAGGGCAGGGTTCAGGAGGTTATCCAGCCCGACCTATTCAGTCTTCACTACAGGCTGTAGTTGGGGGTCCACCGCAGATCGGTCAACATTTCTCTGAGTTTGGAGGTTATCCCCAGACTTTGTCATTCTCACAGAGACCTATGCTTGAATCTAGAGAGTGTTATGGATGTGGGAAGACTAGACACATTAAGAGGTATTGTCAAAAACAAAGTTACAGACCTCAAATAGTCAGAGGTAGAGGTGGTCATGGAAGAGGCCATCATTCTGGAGGACGTGGTGGCCGAGGTAATGGTGGTCACCAAAACGGCCGGGGTGACGGGCAAACTGGAGCCACTACAACACAACATGGTAGGGGCAACAGGCAGACAGGTGATAGGGCCCATTGTTACGCTTTCCCCGGGCGGTCTAAAGCGGAGACATCTGATGCTGTTATCACAGGTAATCTTTTTGTTTGTGATTGCATGGCTTCTCTATTATTTGACCCTGGCTCCACATTTTCATATGTATCTTCCTCATTTGCTACTGGTCTTAATTTACAATATGAATTGCTTGACATGCCTATTCGTGTTTCTACTCCCATGGGTGAGTCTGTGATAGTTGAAAAGGTATATAGGTCTTGTCTGGTGACTTTTGTGGGGAGCAATACTCATGTAGACTTGGTTATCTTAGAAATGGTTGATTTCGATGTATTCTTCTGGTAGAGACTTGGCTTTCTCCGTATTTTGCAATCTTAGATTGTAATGCTAAAACGGTAACGTTGGCCAAGCATGGTACAGATCCGTTAGTGTGGGAGGGTTACTACACTTCCACTCCAGTTTGTATCATCTCCTTTCTTCGTGCTAAGAGAATGGTTAGTAAAGGGTGTTTAGCATTCTTGACACACCTCAGGGATGATACTACCCAAGTACATTCAATTGAGTCGGTTTCGATAGTCCGTGAGTTTCTGGATGTATTTCCTACAGACCTTCCTGGTATGCCACCGGATAGGGATATCGACTTTTGCATTGATCTAGAGCCGGGTACTCGCCCCATTTCCATACCTCCTTATAGGATGGCCCAAGCGGAGTTAAGGGAATTAAAGGCCCAACTTCAAGAGTTGTTAGGTAAAGGCTTCATTAGACCAAGCGCTTCCCCTTGGGGTGCTCCGGTGTTATTTGTGAAGAAGAAGGACGGAAGTTTTTGGATGTGCATAGACTACCGGCAGTTGAACAAGGTAACTATTAAGAACAAGTACCCCATTCCTCGCATTGATGACTTGTTCGATCAGTTACAAGGCGCTTGTGTCTTCTCTAAAATTGACTTGAGATCCGGTTATCATCAATTGAAAATACAGGCAACAGATGTGCCAAAGACTACTTTTCGAACCAGGTATGGGCATTACGAATTTGTAGTAATGTCTTTTGGTCTTACGAATTCCCCTGCTGCTTTCATGAGCTTTATGAACGAGATTCTTAAGACATATCTGGATCTCTTTGTGATCGTATTTATTGATGATATACTGATATACTCCAAGAGTAAGAAGGAACATGGGGAGCATTTGAGAATTGTATTGGAAATGTTGAGGGAGAAAAAGCTTTATGCCAAATTCTTCAAGTGTGAGTTTTGGCTAGATTCAGTGTCCTTCTTAGGGCACGTAGTTTCTAAGGATGGGGTGATGGTGGATCCTTCTAAGATCGAAGCAGTGAAGAGTTGGGAAACACCTACAAATGTTACAGAAGTAAGGAGTTTTGTTGGTTTAGCTAGCTACTACCGTCGATTTGTCAAGGGATTTTCTTCCGTTTCTTCCCAACTGACAAACTTGACTAAGCAGAATGTTCCATTTGTATGGTCGGATGAATGTGCGGAAAGCTTTCAGAACTCAAGACCTTGTTGACTACTGCACCAATTCTACCTATTCTACCTTGCCAGTGGAAGGCAAGAATTTCATTGTTTATTGTGATGCATCCTATTCTGGTTTGGTGCAGTGATAATGCAAGAGAAGAATGTAATTGCTTATGCTTCGAGGCAATTAAAGGTGCTGAACGTAATTATCCGACCCATGATTTGGAATTGGCTGCAGTTGTGTTTGCATTAAAGCAATGGAGACATTATCAATATGGGATCAAGTGTGAAGTATACACGGATCATCGTAGTCTACAGTATGTCTTTACCCAGAAAGACTTGAATTTGAGATAGAGGAGGTGGATGGAACTGTTGAAGGACTATGATATTACTATTCTATATCACCCAGGAAAAGCAAATGTGGTGGCTGATGCTTTAAGTAGAAAAGCAGGAAACATTGGTAGTTTAGCCCACTTACAAGTTTCTAGACGCCCATTGGCTAGAGAGGTCCAAAACTGGCTACGACTTTATGAGACTGGAAATACTAGAGAAAGGAGGATTTTTGGCCTGTGTAGAGGCAAGATCTTCTTTTCTTGGACAAGATCAAGGGAAACAGTTTGATGATGAAAACTAAGCCGAATTCGGATATGGTGTTGCGAGGAGAGGATAAAGAAGCAATAATTGATGAGGAAGGTGTTTTGAGAATTAAGGGAAGGGTGTGTGTGCCCCGTGTTGATGATTTGATCCACACTATTCTTACAGAGGCTCATACTTCCGGATATTCTATACATCCTGGTCCAACCAAGATGTACCGTGACCTAAAGCAACACTTCTGGTGGAGTAGAATGAAACGCGACATTGTTGATTTTGTTGCCAAGTGTCCAAATTGTCAGCAAGTAATGTACGAACACCAGAGGCCCAGAGGAACACTTCAGAGAATGCCCATCCCTGAATGGAGGTGGGAGAGAACTGCAATGGACTTTCGTGGTTGGTCTTCCAAAGACATTGGGAAAGTTTGATTCTATTGGGTAATTGTGGACAGATTACTAAGTCTGCTCACTTCATTCCGGTCAAGGTGACCTACAATGCAGAGAAGTTAGCCAAACTTTATATATCAGAAATTGTTCGATTGCATGGAGTTCCACTTTCTATCATATCAGATAGAGGTACGCAGTTTACTTCTATGTTTTGGATAACATTGCATGCTGAATTAGGTACTAAGTTGGATCTTAGAACTGCATTTCACCCTCAGACCAATGGTCAGTCTGAGAGAACGATTCAGGTATTAGAGGATATGCTTCGTGCATGTGTGATAGAATTTGGTGGTCATTGGGATAACTTCTTACCCTTAGCGGAGTTTTCATACAATAATAGCTATCACTCAAGTATTGATATGGCTTCATATGAAGCATTGTATGGGAGGAGATGTAGGTTTCCCATTGGTTAGTTTGATGCATTTGAGGTTAGACCTTGGCGTACTGATCTGTTGAGGGATTCATTAGAAAAAGTGAAATCTATTCAAGAAAAGCTTTTAGCGGCGCAAAGTAGGCAAAAGGAATATGCAGATCGAAAGGTTAGAGACTTGGAGTTTATGGAGGGTGAGCAAGTCTTGCTGAAGGTTTCGCCCATGAAAGGGGTGATGCGGTTTGGTAAAAGAGGTAAGCTAAGCCCAAGGTATATTGGACCATTTGAAGTACTTAAGCGAGTAGGGGAGGTGGCTTATGTATTAGCCTTGCCTCTAGGGCTGTCAGGAGTGCATCTGGTATTTCATGTGTCTATGTTGAAAAGATACCATGGGGATGGAAACTACATCATTCGTTGGGATTCTATTCTGCTTGATGAGAATTTGACTTATGAGGAGGAGCCTGTTGCCATTCTAGATAGAGAAATCCGCAAGTTGAGATCAAGGGAGATTGCATCCATCAATGTTCAATGGAAGAATCGACCAGTTGAAGAGTCCACTTGGGAGAAGGAGGCTGATATGCAAGAAAGATAGCCACACCTGTTTACAGATTCGGGTACTCCTTTCCGCCCTTGTTTTTTCTTCTTGTGATCGTTCGAGGACGAACGATGGGTAAATTAGTATCTATTGTAACGACCTGTTTAGTCGTTTTGAGCAGCAGAATTTATTTCTGGAAATCACTGTCTGGGTCGACGGATCCCACGACGGACCGTCATGGGCACGACGGACCGTCGAGGGGGTCTCGTTCCAAAACACTTAGAATTCTGAAATTTGGGTACTGAAATCGACTCTCTGAACTTCGTGACGGAATGGCAGGACGGACTGTCGTTGGCACGACGGACCGTCACAGGACTTTCAACAGAATTAACTCTCTGAACTTTGTTAAGGACCTGCAGGACGGACCGTCACAGCTATGACGGACCGTCACAGGTTGCGTAACCCTGACTGGGTCGGATTTCTATTAAAAGTTTTAAGGGGCGTTTGGACTATTCATGCTTATAATTATAAAGTTAGTGGATTAATGTTAATAATTCAATTACTTGGGGGTTAAAGGAGATAACCTTGAAATAATTAGTGGGTTATTTTTATCATCTTTTATACTTAATTATATGACAATTAGGTTAAAAAAAAGGGTTTGAATAAGAAAAACAGAAGAACAGAGAGAAAAGAGAGACACTATCGAGAGAGAAGAGAAGAAACGCAAGGAAAGCAAAGTTTTGGGAAGATAGCTTGTTTGATCGCGATTCTTCGGTGGAGGTAGGTTATGGTTTATGCTATCTGATAGTAAACTCTAAATAGTGAATGATAGTATTGGGTAGTATTATAAAGTCTTCTATATGCTTAATTGTGTGCTTGCATGATATGATTATCTAATTGTGATGAATTAGCATGATGAGGCTGTTGAATCTTAAATCCTAACTTTACTTTGTTAATGATGATGCCTTGGTATAAAAGAAGGCTTGATGAACTAAAGTAATGAGATTAGAGGATCGCGTGTCACGTTCCGACACTAGGATAGTAATAGAGGATCAGGTGTCACATTCCGACACCAGGATAGTATATGGATCGGAGTGTCACGTTCCGACACCAGGATAGTATATGGATTGGAGTGTCACGTTTCGACACCAGGATAGTATATGGATCGGAGTGTCACGTTTCGACACCAGGATAGTTTATGGATCGGAGTGTCACGTTCCGACACCAGGATAGTAAATGGATCGGAGTGTCACGTTCCGACACAAGGATAGTAAAGAGAATGAATCTTGAACATGTTAATATACTCAATGTAAAGAACCTGTTTCCCAAATGAGTATGGTGTGGAGGCTTGGGTCCTCATAGATATGCTTGGCGTTGTGACCAAGGGTTATGGTAATTGTGTTGTCACTTGTTAAGAATATTAGTTAATTTTATGTTATTATCTGACATATATTACTTTCTATTTTGAGTTGGCCGATGACCTTACTAACTTGTGCCTTGTACTGACCCCTTACTTGTATTTGTTTTTCTTGTTAATTGTGGAGTGCAGCAAACGTGCCATCGTCTTCAACTCAACCGCAACTCTAGCAAGTCTTCATCACGCCAGATTTCAGGGTGAGCTATTGCTTCTAGCTTGGACTGGATCTTCCTCTTCATATCTTGATGCCTTGAAATTCCGGCATGGACTAGCTTTTTGTTTATGTTAGCTTCTTAGATACTCTTAGTTTTAGTAAGTTTGAGGATAGATTTTCTTGTGGTGATGATTTCCAGATTTTGGGGTTAATGATTGATAAATTTTTAGAAGTTATTTAATTTGATTTCGTGAATGAGTTTTAAGTCTTCCGCATTATATTCTGTTATTAATGTGTTGAAATGTTGGGGTTTAGATTGGGTGCCACTCGCGGCTCGTTTTGGGTCGTGACAAAGGTGAGTTCAAAATAGCCTTAAAAGGTAAGCAATAGTTCTATAGAAAAACACACAATTCATGTAAGATCATTGAGGCTTTTGATATCCCTGTTTCTATGGGGCAGCAAACAAAGTGTTTGAAATATCTTCCAAACATTTTATTAATGGGATTTAAATATCAAACTTTCAACAAAAAAACTGTAAAATTCAAACATAAAAATCTAAAATATATCAACAAAATAAAACAACACAATAAAATATAAATTTCAAATTTATCCTAAAACTAGATAACTTATTGTTCAAAAAGTTACTACATATCTCAAAGAAATTTAAACAATGAGGTCGAAATTGAAAAAGAATAATGATTGAACTCTAGATTCCAAATGGATTAATTTGTTATATATGACGATAAGACAGATAATCACATGATTGAAACTCCAAAAACTAGAATTCGGAGTCGCGACTAGGGTCTCTTCTTGGAGAGATTTGATGGGTTTTTTTGAGATGGAAGTTTTTTTTTTAGAGAGTTTGTTGGAAAGGAGTGAAATATAATAGGGGGTGTATGAAAGAGAAAGGGAAACAATTTAGAAGGGAGTGTGATGGGTGTGAATATTTATTTAAGGGAAAAAAATTAATGGGTATGAATTTTTAAAAGTATAGGTTGTGTCACGAGCAGAATCGGGTGATCTTTTCTATTTAGGATTGAGAACTATGAAGCAAAGAACAATCGTGTATAGTGCCATGGTTCATAGAATGATTCCATGGATTGGGTCTTGAGACATAGAAAATTTAAAGTCGTACCTAAGACCTACAAAAACAATCGATGGACCGTAGTTATACATACGGTCCGTAAAAGATGTTCATATATCTAAACATGCAGTTGTTCATAATGCCCTAATCACTATGAACGTCATTTATGGTCCGTAGGATGAACTATGACTCGTAAATGGTCCTAGAAAAATTTATGCAGGCTGTATTTTTCAATGAATTCTACCCCTTGTATTCTGATACTTGTCACGACCAACGACACTAACTACGCTTCAAGTGTCTACGATTGTCGATATTATAGTAACCCAACCGATAGTTGGGGTCGTGTCCCAAGGTAGCGGTTTTGAGAATATGTGGATAATTAGAATTCTATTATAACTAGTTGTAGCTAAAGAGATTTATGAATAAAAATATAATCATATTATATTATAAGTGGGAAGCTCCAAGATATAAAGTTGAATTACCATTTTATCCCTATACTAAATAAAAATATTATATTCATATTTGATTATTTATTTTTTTGAAAAATATTGAGCAGTAAACTTTTTTTACTATTAATGAATTGAGAATATTTGAAGAGTTATTAAAATTAAATAATCTAAATGTTAAAGAAAATGAAGAGACAAATGTTAGTTAATGAGAGCAAATATGTAGAGTTAAGTTGCACATTAACTAAAATATAGAATCAGTTATATTTACATTGCTAGAATCTAAAAAGTTTGTAGATTTCAATACAATGAATCTCATAATTAATATATTAATACATGTTATTTTCAATGATAAATGCATGAAAAGAAGCTAAAGGGACTAATTAATCATTTAAATTCAAAGTATTATATAAAGCCAAGAATAATTTTCATTTTCCTCAAGTCCCCTCTCCATTTTTATGGGCTCTAAAGAAGAGTATATCATTTTTCTGAGCAATTTTTTTCTCAATCAATGTCAAAGTTAAAGACTATTAAAATACGCTATGAACGTGGTTGTTCAGCTATGGATGTTGTTGGATTCGTCAAAGAAATTTCTTAGTGAAGAATACACTCATGACACTTATTATTTAATTTCCTTTCTAGGGCTTAATATGTGCAACATACGACATTAATTTCTATATGTTACTGATTTTACACATATTTCATTAACGTAGTACATAACATTTCACTTATTCATTTAAATATTGTAGTTGTATAGTTTTTTAGATTTTGAATCTTAGAAACAAAAACACCATATAGGATGCTTATCAATTTTAAGAACATGTAATTTGTATTTTTTATTTTATAACACATAATATACTTAAAATATTTCTAATATACAATCTTTACAAAATATTTTTTTTTAATACGTGCGTGGCGCGTACCCAGAAGCTAGTAAATTAAAAAGAAGGTGACATGAAAGTGTGAAATATCACATCGGAGATTTGTAAAAATTAGTAAAAATTGTAAAATTAAATAAAAATAAAGTATGAGGGGGGATTCTAGGGATATGACCGCAATAAACGTTAATATAGATTATTGGGTGCATGCCTTCGACATAAATTTGCAGATAAATAGTTACTAGGCCAAGCTTTTATTGGAAATATGTTCTCTGTCGAGCAGCTTACCCCGTTTCAAATGGGTTCCTCTCGGACACACATTTGTCGCATGAAGACCAGCCTATGCCTTACCCCACTCTCTCTCTGGAGCTGAGTGTTAGGAGATGAATATTGCTCGCCCTCATGGGCTGAACCTTATATCGATGCACTCCTTAGGCCATCAATCTAGTGGTCTTGTTTTTGCGACCTTTGTCTCTCGAAAACCAAAAACACATTGTTGAACTTGTATTTCAATTAAAAATCCATTAGATTAAACGATAATGTCTAGACGAAATCACCATTAAACTATATCTAAGCTATTATCAAGCAAGACCCAACAATACTATTAACTCACATTTGCTAAATCACACCACAAGAATAGGGTTTTTAGCCACACATGAAGAATAAAAGAACATATATTCAATGATGTTGAAATCAAAAAGGTATAAGATAAGACTTGATTTAAGCAAAAACAATTGAGAAGAATTACTTCCAATTTGGGGAGCATTAGATCCTTCCATATTAAATTCTTCCAAAGCCCGCCTTCAAACTGAAGAGAAAATATGAAAAACTAAACCTTAATGTCTAAAGACTAGAATAATGTTCACACTCTCTAATAAGCAACTAAACCTAGTATTTATAGTCTTCAGATTTTGTGTTGCGATGGGTTCGTAGGCGAGGTTTTCGAGCTCGCCTAATGACTCGGGAACTCACCTGGTGGATGTAATTCATCTTGAT
>JAKWJD010001035.1:0-11945 GCA_027705065.1 Solanum peruvianum | reverse complement strand
CTAGATTTGCAGATTGTTGTTTGATGAGACAGTTTTCCCAAAATTAGGGGGAGAGAATAGTGAAACAAAACGAGAAATTTTGTTGGAAAAATTTATCATTGTGTCATCTTGATCCATATTCTTCTACTTGCAAACAAGAAGTACAAAGATTATCATTGCAGAGAATTACAAATCAAATGCCAGACGCATTTACAGATTTGAAAAGGATTAGTAAATCACATATTCCTACAGAGAATGTCTCAAATCGGATTGATGTCCCTAACGGACCATCCACTAGTGTCATAGCTAATGAGTCAAAAACACACCTAAAGCGTGGTAGACCATTGGGGTCTAAGGATCAAAATCCTAGAAAAAGAATGATTAAATGTCAAGATGACACTATGAAAGAATCTCATATGGAAGTTCGAAATTTGAATAAGTCTGATATTCATGAAAGAATCAATGAACTTGAAACTTTCACGACCCAAAATGAGCCGCGAGTGGCACCCACACTTATCCCTACTATGTGAGCGAACCAACCAATCTAAGCCCCAACATTTCAACCATAAAACATAATATAATGTGGAAGACTTAAAACTCATTAATGAAAATCGATTAAATAACTTCTAAAAACTCAATACTTATTATTCCCAAAATCTGGAAGTCATCACCACAAGAACATCTATCCTCAATTACTAAATCTAAGAGTATCTAAGAGCTAAAATAAGAAAAAGCTAGTCCAGCCAGAACTTCAAGGCATCAAGACATGAAGAAGAGATCCAGTCCAAGCTAGAAGCAATAGCTCACCCTGAAATCTGGTGTGATGAAGATAGGCTAGAGTTGCGGAGAGTCAAAATGATGGCACGTGCTGCATTCCATAAATAACAAAGAAAAACAATACAAGTAGGGGGTCAGTACAAGGCAAGTACTGAGTAGGTATCATCGGCCAACTAAAAATAGAAAACAGTATATATCAAATAATAATATAAATCAAACTACATACTCAACAGGTGATAACAACAAATACATAACCAGTTGGCCACAACACCCAGCACGTCTATGAGGACTCAAGCCTCCCCATCATACTCATTGGGATTAGTTATTTTTTAATTGAGTTATATCAACATAATTCAAGTTTTCATTCTCTAATTCATCTTGTGTCGGTATGTGACACTCCGCTCCACTACTACTATCCTGGTGTTGGAACGTGACACTCCGATCCCCTACTATCCTGGTGTCGGAACGTGACACTCCGATCCTCTACTATCCCGTTGTCGGAACGTGACAACCGATCCTCTAAAGCTATCCTGGTGTCGGAACGTGACACCCGATCCTCTAATACTATCCTGGTGTCGGAACGTGACACCCGATCCTCTAATACTATCCTAGTGTCGGAACGTGACACCCGATCCTCTAATCTCATTACATTAGTTCATCAAGCCTTCTTTTATACCAAGGCATCATCATTAACAAAGTAAATTTAAGATTTAATATTCACAGCCTCATCTTCCCAACCCATTACAATTACATATCACATCATGCAAGCACACAATTAAGCATATAAAAGACTTTACAATACTACCCCCAATACATATCATTCGCTATTAAGAGTTTACTATGAAGTAGCATATAACCATAACCTACCTCCACCGAAGAATCGCGATCAAACAAGCTATCTTCCAAAACCTTTGCTTTCCTCTGCATTTTTCTCTTTCTCTCGTCGTTCTCCCTTCTCTCTTTGTTCTTTCTGTTTTTCTTATTCAAACCCTTTTCTTTTACCCTAATTTTCATATAATTAAGTATAAAAGATGATAAAAGTAACCTACTTATTTTTTCAAGGTTATCTCCTTAACCCCCAAGTAATTGAATTATTAACATTAATCCACTAACTTTATAATTATAAGCATGAATAGTCCAAAACGCCCCTTAAAAACTTTTAATAGAAATCCGACCCAGTCAGGGTTACGCAGCCTGTGACGGTCCGTCCTGCAGGTCCGTCACAAAGTTCAGAGAGTTAATTTCTGTGGAAAGATGTGTGACGGTCCGTCGTGCCAACGGCGGTCCGTCCTGCCATTCCGTCGTGAAGTTCAGAGAGTCGATCTCAGTACCCAAATTTCAGAATTCTAAGTGTTTTGGAACGAGACCCCCTCGACAGTCCGTCGTGTCCATGACGGTCCATCGTGGGATCCGTCGACCCAGACAGTGATTTCTAGAAATAAACTCTACTGCTCATAACGACTAAACAGGTTGTTACAATAGATACCAATTTACCCATCGTTCTTCCTCGAATGATCACAAGAATAAAAACAAGGGCGAAAAGGAGTACCTGAATCTGTAAATAGGTGTGGGTATCTTTCTTGCATATCAGCCTCCTTCTCCTAAGTGGACTCTTCAACTGGTCGATTCTTCCATTGAACTTTGATGGATGCAATCTCCCTTGATCTCAACTTGCGGATTTCTCTATCTAAAGTGCAAACACGCTCCTCCTCATAAGAAAATTCTCATCAAGAAGAACTGAATCCCAACGAATAATGTAGTTCCCATCCCCATGGTATCTTTTGCAGCATAGACACATGAAATACCGGGTGCACCTGAGAGTCCTGGAGGCAAGCTAATTCATAAGCCACCTCCCCTACTCGCTTAAGTACTTCACATTGTCCAATATACCTTGGCTTAGCTTACCTCTTTTACCAAACCGCATCACTCCTTTCATGGGTGAAACCTTCAGCAAGACTTGTTCACCCTCCATGAACTCCAAGTCTCTAACCTTTCGATCTGCATATTCCTTTTGCCTACTTTAAGTCGCTAAAAGCTTTTCTTGAATAGATTTCACTTTGTTCATGAATCCCTCAAAGATCAGACCCCAAGGTCTAACCTCAAATTCATCAAACCAACCAGTGGGGGACCTACATCTCTCCCATACAGTGCCTCAATGGAGCCATATCAATACTTGAGTGATAGCTATTATTGTATGAGAACTCTGCTAGGGTAAGAAGTTATCCCAATGGCCACCAAATTCTATCACACATGCACGAAGTATATCCTCCAACACTTGAATCGTTTGCTCAGACTGACCATCGGTCTGAGGGTGAAATGCAGTACTAAGATCCAACTTAGACCCTAATTCAGCATGCAATGTTCTCCCAAACTTAGAGTAAACTGCGTACCTCTATCTGATATGATGGAAAGTGGAACTCCATGCAATCGAACAATTTCTGAGATATAGAGTTTGGCTAACTTCTCCGCATTGTAAGTCACCTTGACCGGAATGAAGTGAGCAAACTTAGTAATCTGTCCACAATTACCCAATAGAATCAAACTTACCCAATGTCTTTGGAAGACCAACCACGAAATCCATTGCAATTCTTTCCCACTTCTATTCAGGAATGGGCATTCTCTGAAGTGTTCCTCCGGGCCTCTGGTGTTCATACTTACTTGCTGACAATTTGGACATTTGGCAACAAAATCAACAATGTCACGCTTCATTCTACTCCACCAAAAGTGTTGCTTTAGGTCACGGTACATCTTGGTTGCACCAGGATGTATATAGATATCCGGAACATACACCTCTGTGAGGATAGTGTGGATCAAATCATCAACACGGGGCACACATACCCTTCCCTAATCCTCAAAACACCTTCCTCATCAATTATTGCCTCTTTAGCCTCTCCTCGCACACCATATCCCGAATTCGGCTTAGTTGTCATCATCAAACTGTTTTCCCTTGATCTTGTCAAGAAAGAAGATCTTGCCTCCACATAGTCCAAAAATCCTCCTTTCTCTAGTATTTCTAGTCTCATAAAGTCGATAGCCAAATTTTGGACTTCTCTAGCCAATGGGCGTCTAGGAACTTGTAAGTGGGCTAAACTACTCATGCTCCCTACTTTTCTACTTAAAGTATCAGCCACCACATTTGCTTTTCCTGGGTGATACAAGATGGTAATATCATAGTCCTTCAGTAGTTCCATCCATCTCCTCTGTTTCAAATTCAAGTCTTTCTGGGTAAAGACATACTGTAGACTACGATGATCTGTGTAGACTTCACACTTGACCCCATATAGATAATGTCTCCATTGCTTTAATGCAACACAACTGCAGCCAATTCCAAATCATGGGTCGGATAGTACGTTCATGCACCTTTAGTTGCCTTGAAGCATGAGCAATTACATTCCTCTCTTGCATTAGCACTGACCCAACCCAGAAAAGAAGCATCGCAATAACAATAAATTCTTACCCTCTACTGGCAAGGTAAGGATAGGTGCCGTAGTCAGCAAGGTCTTGAGTTTCTGAAAGCTTTCCTCACATTCATCCGACCATACAAATGGAACATTCTGCTTAATCAAGTTTGTCAATAGGGAAGCAATAGAAGAGAATCCCTTGACAAATCGATGGTAGTAGCTGGCTAAACAAACAAAGCTCCTTACTTCTAACACATTAGTAGGTCTTACCCAATTCCTCACTGTTTCAATCTTAGAAGGATCCACCATCACTCCATCCTTAGAAACCACGTGCCTCAAGAAGGACACTGAATCTAGCCAAAACTCACACTTGGAGAATTTTGAATAAAGCCTTTTCTCCCTTAATACTTACAACACAATTCTCAAATGCTCCTCATGTTCCTTCTTACTCTTGGAGTATATCAGTATATCGTCAATAATACGATCACAAAGAGATCCAGATATGGCTTAAAAATCCCGTTCATCAAGCTCATGAAAGCAGCAGGGGCATTCGTAAGACCAAAAGACATTACTACGAATTCGTAATGCCCATACCTGGTTCGAAAAGCAGTCTTTGGCACATCCATTGCCCGTATTTTCAATTGATGATAACCGGATCTCAAGTCAATCTTAGAGAAGACACAAGCACCTTGTAACTGATCGAACAAGTCATCAATGCGAGGAATGGGGTACTTGTTCTTAATAGTTACCTTGTTCAACTGCCGATAGTCTATGCACATCCGAAAACTCCCATCCTTCTTCTTCACAAATAACACTGGAGCACCCCAAGGGGAAGCGCTTGGTCTAATGAAGCCTTTACCTAACAACTCTTGAAGTTGGGACTTTAATACCCTTAACTCCGCTGGGGCCATCCTATTAGGAGGTATGGGAATGGGGCGAGTACCCGGCTCTAGATCAATGCAAAAGTCGATATCCCTATCCGGTGGCATACCAGGAAGGTCTGCAGGAAATACATCCAGAAACTCGCGGACTATCGAAACCGACTCAATTGAAGGTACTTGGGTAGTATCATCCCTGAGTGTGCCAAGAAAGCTAAGCACCCTTTACTAACTATTCTCTTAGCACGAAGAAAGGAGAGGAGATACGAACTGGAGTGGAAGTGTATTCACCCTCCCACACTAACGGATCTGTCCCAGGCTTGGCCAACGTTACAGTTTTAGCATTACAATCTAACATTGAAAAATTCGGAGAAAAGCAAGTCATACTCAGAATTACATCGAAATCAACAATTTCTAAGATAACCAAGTCTACATGAGTATTGCTCCCGACGAAAGTCACCAGACAAGACCTATATACCTTTTCAACTATCACAGACTCACCCACCGGAGTAGAAACACGAATAGGCATTGATATACCGGGGTTTCACGGTATAATTAATGCTTTTTCCTTAAGTTTAGTGTGTCCAAAAGCCTTTTGTGCTAATTTTGATATAAGTTTCTCTTTGTTTTGCAGGAAATCTGTCCAAAGCTAATGCGGAGATTTTGAGTGAAAATTGCAGAAGAGACCACCTACGGAGCTTATGACGGTCCGTCGTGCTTGCGACGGTCCGTAGGTGGCAGCGTTAGAAAGCTGCTGAAGGAGATGGGGAAGTCTGACCAAGTGTGGGATTACGAGCTTGTGACGGTCCGTCATGGTCATGACGGTCCGTCCTGCAGGTCCGTCGTGAAGATCAGAGAAGTGATCCCAGTACCCAGATTCCAAGAGTTGAAGTATTTTGAAACGAAGACCCTCGACGGACCGTCGTGCCTATGACGGCGTCACATGGCGTCGAGGGGAATGAAGAAAGCAGCTGAAGAAATTGGACAAGTGTGGGACGACGGAGCCCACGACGGTCCGTCATGACTACGAAATGAAAGTTATCCTTCTTTGATCCAAATAATTTGAGCTTAAAATTAGACCTTCTTTTTCACCCCAACTGATTTTTCTGGGAACAATATGTTGGCCCTGGTCCCTCCTTGGACATGTGCACCTCAGCTGATGCCAAAAGCATAAGTTGAGGGTGGCTAATGTATAAACAACCTTCGTTATGGCCCTGACCCGATTTTGGGTATTGTGTACCTTGACTCATGGCAAAGCCATGAGTTGAGGGTGGCTGTTTTGAGGAATGCTCTGGAAAGTGGGGTTGGGTGAAAGAACAAAGAGAGAGAAAGAAAAAAGTAAGTGACTCAAGAACTTGTAAAAAAAAAAAAAAATATATAATATATATATTCAAGAATTACAAACAAGAAAAGAAAAGAGTCACTTACGCAAATGAAGAAAGAAGGGAAACAGCAAGGTGAAAGAATAGGAGAAACTGGGTGAGATAAAATGATATGGGTGGAGTTTTTAGCCGATATGTCAAGGAGGGCAAAAAGTCACTAAAGTAACCTAAATATACCCTACCTGACTCTGAGCCTACGTTACAGCTAAAAAAAAAAAAAAAAAGTCCTATTGTGATCCTAAGAGTTGTATAGCGAACTTAAGGCAGTGAAAATAAGGGCAAGCTTATGGCAATAGGTATGAATAAGTGTGACTTTGTTCTGAGAGCGAGTGTTGAAATGTAATCCTTATACTTCAAACTGAAATCATTGTGTGAAAAATGAGGATTTTGTTCTAAAGTAAGGACACTAGTTGCAATACGGAATTGTTAGCACCTCGGTGAGAAATTGAAGAGGATAGGTGTTGGTGCATGGTGAGTCTGTGTCATGTTCGAATCTCACAAAATTCAAGCCTAATAGTGATAGCATGCATAGATTTGATGGGATTAGTCGGATTGATAGCCAAATGATTAAAAAGGATAAAACATGAATACTATTGTACAAAGATTGTGTAGTGAGTCATAGTGCGTCGCTTGAGGACAAACAACGAATTTAAGTTGAGGGTGTTGATATACCGGGGTTTCACGGTATAATTAATGCTTTTTCCTTAAGTTTAGTGTGTCCAAAAGCCTTTTTGTGCTAAATTTTGATATAAGTTTCTCTTTGTTTTGCAGGAAATCTGTCCAAAGCTGAATGCGGAGATTTTGAGTGAAAATTGCAGAAGAGACCACCTACGGAGCTTATGACGGTCCGTCGTGCTTGCGACGGTCCGTAGGTGGCAGCGTAGAGAAGCTGCTGAAGGAAGATGGGGAAGTCTGACCAAGTGTGGGATTACGAAGCTTGTGACGGTCCGTCATGGTCATGACGGTCCGTCCTGCAGGTCCGTCGTGAAGATCAGAGAAGTGATCCCAGTACCCAGATTCCAAGAGTTGAAGTATTTTGAAACGAAGACCCTCGACGGACCGTCGTGCCTATGACGGTCTGTCACAACTGGCCGTCGAGGGGAATGAAGAAAGCAGCTGAAGAAGAAATTGGACAAGTGTGGGACGACGGAGCCCACGACGGTCCGTCATGACTACGAAATGAAAGTTATCCTTCTTTGATCCAAATAATTTGAGCTTAAAATTAGACCTTTCTTTTTCACCCCAACTGATTTTTCTGGGAACAATATGTTGGCCTGGTCCCTCCTTGGACATGTGCACCTCAGCTGATGCCAAAAGCATAAGTGAGGGTGGCTAATGTATAAACAACCTTCGTTATGGCCCTGACCGATTTTGGGTATTGTGTACCTTGACTCATGGCAAAGCCATGAGTTGAGGGTGGCTGTTTTGAGGAATGCTCTGGAAAGTGGGGTTGAAAGAACAAAGAGAGAGAAAGAACAAAAGTAAAGTGACTCAAGAACTTGTTAAAAAAAAAAAAAAAAAAAAAAATATATATTATATAATATATTCAAGAATTACAACAAGAAAAGAAAAGAGTCACTTACGCAAATGAGAAAGAAGGGAAACAGCAAGGTGAAAGAATAGGAGAAACTGGGTGAGATAAAATGATATAGGGTGGAAGGTTTAGCCGATATGTCAAGGAGGGCAAAAAGTCACTAAAGTATACCTAAATAAACCTACCTGACTCTGAGCCTACGTTACAAGCTAAAAAAAAAAAAAAAAAGTCCTATCGTGATCCTAAGAGTTGTATAGCGAACTTAAGCAGTGAAAATAAGGGCAAGCTTATGGCAATAGGTATGAATAAGTGTGACTTTGTTCTGAGAGCGAGTGTTGAAATGTAATCCTTATACTCAAACTGAAATCATTGTGTGAAAATGAGGATTTTGTTCTAAAGTAAGGACACTAGTTGCAATACCGGAATTGTAGCACCTCGGTGAGAAATTGAAGAGGATAGGTGTTGGTGCATGGTGAGTCTGTGTCATGTTCGAATCTCACAAAATTCAAGCCTAATGAGATAGCATGCATAGATTTGATGGGATTAGTCGGGATTGATAGCCAATGATTGAAAAGGATAAAACATGAAACTATTGTACAAGATTGTGTAGTGAGTCATAGTGCGCGCTTGAGGACAAACAACGAATTTAAGTGAGGGTGTTGATATACCGGGGTTTCACGGTATAATTAATGCTTTTTCCTTAGTTTAGTGGTCCAAAAGCCTTTTGTGCTAAATTTTGATATAAGTTTCTCTTTGTTTTGCAGGAATCTGTCCAAAGCTGAATGCGGAGATTTTGAGTGAAAATTGCAGAAGAGACCACCTACGGAGCTTATGACGGTCCGTCGTGCTTGCGACGGTCCGTAGGTGGCAGCGTAGAGAAGCTGCTGAAGGAAGATGGGGAAGTCTGACCAAGTGTGGGATTACGAAGCTTGTGACGGTCCGTCATGGTCATGACGGTCCGTCCTGCAGGTCCGTCGTGAAGATCAGAGAAGTGATCCCAGTACCCAGATTCCAAGAGTTGAAGTATTTTGAAACGAAGACCCTCGACGGACCGTCGTGCCTATGACGGTCCGTCACACTGGCCGTCGAGGGGAATGAAGAAAGCAGCTGAAGAAATTGGACAAGTGTGGGACGACGGAGCCCACGACGGTCCGTCATGACTACGAAATGAAAGTTATCCTTCTTTGATCCAAATAATTTGAGCTTAAAATTAGACCTTTCTTTTTCACCCCAACTGATTTTTCTGGGAACAATATGTTGGCCCTGGTCCCTCCTTGGACATGTGCACCTCAGCTGATGCCAAAAGCATAAGTTGAGGGTGGCTAATGTATAAACAACCTTCGTTATGGCCCTGACCCGATTTTGGGTATTGTGTACCTTGACTCATGGCAAAGCCATGAGTTGAGGGTGGCTGTTTTGAGGAATGCTCTGGAAAGTGGGGTTGAAAGAACAAAGAGAGAGAAAGAACAAAAGTAAAGTGACTCAAGAACTTGTTAAAAAAAAAAAAAAAAATAAAAAAATATATATATATATATATTCAAGAATTACAAACAAGAAAAGAAAAGAGTCACTTACGCAAATGAAGAAAGAAGGGAAACAGCAAGGTGTGAAAGAATAGGAGAAACTGGGTGAGATAAAATGATATAGGGTGGAGGTTTAGCTTAGCCGATATGTCAAGGAGGGCAAAAAGTCACTAAAGTATACCTAAATATACCCTACCTGACTCTGAGCCTACGTTACAAGCTAAAAAAAAAAAAAAAAGTCCTATCGTGATCCTAAGAGTTGTATAGCGAACTTAAGGCAGTGAAAATAAGGGCAAGCTTATGGCAATAGGTATGAATAAGTGTGACTTTGTTCTGAGAGCGAGTGTTGAAATGTAATCCTTATACTCAAACTGAAATCATTGTGTGAAAAATGAGGATTTTGTTCTAAAGTAAGGACACTAGTTGCAATACCGGAATTGTTAGCACCTCGGTGAGAAATTGAAGAGGATAGGTGTTGGTGCATGGTGAGTCTGTGTGTCATGTTCGAATCTCACAAAATTCAAGCCTAATAGTGATAGCATGCATAGATTTGATGGGATTAGTCGGGATTGATAGCCAAATGATTGAAAAGGATAAAACATGAATACTATTGTACAAAGATTGTGTAGTGAGTCATAGTGCGTCGCTTGAGGACAAACAACGAATTTAAGTTGAGGGTGTTGATATACCGGGGTTTCACGGTATAATTAATGCTTTTTCCTTAAGTTTAGTGTGTCCAAAAGCCTTTTTGTGCTAAATTTTGATATAAGTTTCTCTTTGTTTTGCAGGAAATCTGTCCAAAGCTGAATGCGGAGATTTTGAGTGAAAATTGCAGAAGAGACCACCTACGGAGCTTATGACGGTCCTCGTGCTTGCGACGGTCCGTAGGTGGCAGCGTAGAGAAGCTGCTGAAGGAAGATGGGGAAGTCTGACCAAGTGTGGGATTACGAAGCTTGTGACGGTCGTCATGGTCATGACGGTCCGTCCTGCAGGCCGTCGTGAAGATCAGAGAAGTGATCCCAGTACCCAGATTCCAAGAGTTGAAGTATTTTGAAACGAAGACCCTCGACGGACCGTCGTGCCTATGACGGTCCGTCACACTGGCCGTCGAGGGGAATGAAGAAAGCAGCTGAAGAAATTGGACAAGTGTGGGACGACGGAGCCCACGACGGTCCGTCATGACTACGACGGTCCGTCGCGTGGTCCGTCGACCCAGCCGCCGTTTTGGCAGATTTCCAGAAATTAGAATCCTTGTTTAATTAGGTTTTTTATTTTTTTAAAATAGTTCGAAAAACCTCGTTTTTGAGGTTAGACTCTTTGATTAAAAAATTCCATATAGTTAGACCTTGTTATAAACTTTGTGTTTTTGAGTGTTTGATTATTGGAGATTGATACAAGTGATTTTTGGTGATTAATCAAGTATAATTTCGGACTTTATTCTTTCTCATTAAAGTAAGTACATGAACTCTTGTTTAACATATTTGAATATTGTGTTTATGGCTATGAGGAACTAAATTCCATAACTAGGGTTGTGGGAACCATAGGCAAATAATGAGATAAACCCTAACTAAAATAACAATTCTAGAATAGTGTCTTGCATGTATTAATAATTCTTTCGCTTAGAAGTCTTTTTAACGGATGATCAACGTTAGAACTAGCCCTAATGCTACTTGCCGGACCAAGGAGGTAGATAATAGGAAAAGGATTATTAACATAGATTTAGTGTATACTATCTAATAGGCTAGTATTGATTGGTACGAGGTAATAACTTAGTCAAATATGAATACGATGCTTAATATGAGGTAAAGATAAGGGTTAGGAAAGCAACACACGTAGCCGGACCAAGGTGCGGAGTGAGATTTTCTAGATGCCGGACCAAGGATTTAGAAATACATAACTTATCACTTTGCATGCAAGATACTAGGAAAGGATTGTTATAGTTAGAATTATCAAGTTACGAACCTGTGGGGAACACGTAAACCCTAGTTACTTTAATTCATTGATTAAAACCTAAGATTAAAAGCTGTCAACTATCTCTTTCAATTAATTAGTTATTTTTACTCAATAGGTAATACAAACCCCCCTTTTTATATTTTTACTTTCCAAAGAAAGTTATTGACTAAACGATAGTAATACTAGGTTAAAGTTAAGTCTAGACTATTTTCCTCGTGGGAACGATCCCAACCTCACTAGTTGGGTTATTTACTTGACACGACCGCTTTACTTCTCATTTGAGAAGTAAGTTTGAGTCTATCAAATTTTGGCGCCGCTGCCGGGGAAAGTAGCTTTTAGATTAACTTGAATTTCTTACTATAGTTTAGTTGATATTTCTTGATTTTACTTTGTTTTATTGTTTTTGATTTCTTTTCAGAACTATCCTCCTTGTATGCCAAATACACGGAGAGAAGAGAACCATTGTTTCCCTACGATCACGAGCTAGAGCGTACACTACGAAACATGAATCGTAATTT
>JAKWJD010001034.1:0-11999 GCA_027705065.1 Solanum peruvianum | reverse complement strand
TCCCATGCTTCCAGCCTTTCTACTCAAGGCATCTGCCACAACGTTCGCCTTCCCCCGATGATACAAGATAGTGATATCGTAGTCCTTCAGTAGTTCCATCCATCTCCTTTGTCTCAAGTTCAAATCATTCTGAGTAAAGACATACTGTAGACTACGAGATCCGTATAGACCTCACCTTAACTTACCCCATATAAATAATGCCTCCATTGCTTCAATGCAAACACTACCGCGGCCAATTCCAAGTCCAAGTCATGAGTTGGATAGTTACGTTCATGCACCTTTAATTGTCTTGAAGCATAAGCGATCACGTTCTTCTCTTGCATTAGCACTGCACCCAACCCGTATAGATGCATCACACATAGACAATGAAATTCTTACTTACTTCCACTGGCAAGGTAAGGATTGACGCGGTAGTCAACAAAGTCTTGAGTTTCTGAAAGCTTTCCTCACACTCATCCGACCATACAAATGGAACATTCTGCTTAGTCAAGTTCGTCAATTGGGAAGCGATAGAAGAGAATCCCTTGACAAAGCGGCGGTAGTAGCTAGCTAACCCAACAAAATCCGTATTTCTGACACATTAGTGGGCCTTACCCAATTCTTCACTGTCTCAATCTTAGAAGGATCTACCATCACTCCTTCCTTAGAAACTACATGCCCCAAGAGGACACGGCATCTAGCCAAAACTCACACTGGAGAACTTGGCATAAAGCTTTCTCTCCCTCAACATTTCCAATACAATTCTCAAATGCTCCTCATGTTCCTCCCTACTTTAGAATGTACCAGTATGTCATCTATAAATACGATCACAAAGAGATCCAGATACGGCTTAATATCCCATTCATCAAGCTCATGAAAGCAGCGGGGGCATTTGTAAGACCAAGGACATCACTACAAATTCATAATGCCCTACCTAGTCCGAAAAGCAGTCTTTGGCACATCCGTTGCCCGTATTTTCAATGATGATAACCGGATCTCAAGTCAATTTTAGAGAGAAGACACAAGCACCTTGTAACTGATCGAACAAGTCATCAATGCGAGGAAGGATACTTGTTCTTAATAGTTACCTTGTTCAGTTGTCTATAGTCTATGCACATCCGGAAACTCCCATCCTTCTTCTTCACAAACAAAACCGAGAGCACCCCAAGGAGATGCACTTGGTCTAATGAAGCCTTTACTCAACAATTCTTGAAGTTGAGCCTTTAACTCTCTTAATTCGGCGGGAGCCATTCTATAAGGGGGTATAGAAATGGGGCGAGTGCCTGGTTCCAAATCATGCAGAATCAATATCCCTATCCGGTGGCATGCCAGGAAGATCTGCAGGGAACACATCCAAAACTCACGGACTACCGAAACTGACTCAATCGAGGGTACTTGGGTAGTGTCATCCTTGAGATGTGCCAAGAAAGCTAAACACCCTTTACTACCACCATTTTCTTAGCACGAAGAAAGGAGATGATACGCACGGATTGAAGTGTAGTCACCCTCCCCACTAACGGATCTGTGTCCCAGGCTTGGCTAACGTCACCGTTTTAGCATTACAATCCAAGATCGCAAAATTCGGAGAAAGCCAAGTCATACCCAGAATTACATTGAAGTCACCCATTTCTGAAATAACCAGTCTACATAAGTGTTTCTTCCCACAAAATTCACCAAACAAGACCTATATACCTTTTCAACTACCACAGACTCACCCACCGGAGTAGAAACACGAATAGGCATGTCAAGTAATTCACAATATAAATTTAGACCATTAGCAAATGAGGAAGATACATATGAAAACGTGGAGCCAGGGTCAAATAATACAGATGCCATGCAATCACAAACCAAAAGATTACCTGTGATAACAGCATCAGACGCCTCCGCTTCAGACCTCCCAAGGAAAGCGTAATAATGGGCCCCATTATTTGTCTGTCCGTTGCCCCTACCATGTTGCGTAGTAGTGGCTCCAGTTTGCCCTTCACCTCGGCCGTTTTGGTGACCACCATTACCTCGACCACCACGTCCTCCAGAAAAACGGCCTTTACCATGACCACCTCTACCTCTAGCTAGTGGGGTTTTGTAACTCTGGTTCGGACAATACCTCTTAATATGTCCAATCTCCCCACATCCATAACATTCTCTGGGTTCACGCATCGACCCCTCAGAGAAATGTTTGACCGGGTCTGAGGTGGACCCCCAACTACAGTCTGTAGTGAAGACTGAATTGGTCGACTTGAGTAACCTCCTGAGCTCTGTCCTCTTGAGTAAGAACCATTAAACTCACCTCCCCTTCGAAACTCTTTGATGTCGATGTCGTGGTGAAGTCATCTGGTTTCAGTCCTTCCCACCCTATCACAAAGTCTACCACCACCTCTTGGAAGGATGTTGCCGTTGCCGCTATCTGTAAGACTGAAATCCGCAATTCTGACCTCACCCCTTCACAAAACGGCGGATCCGTTCTGTGGACTGAAACAAAGTTGGGTGGCATACCTTGATAAAGCACGAAACTTAGCCTCGTATGCGTTGACCGTCATCCTACCTTGCTCGAGACTCAAGAACTCATCCCTTTTTCTATATCTCAAAGTCCTTGGGATATACTTCTCCATGAACAGGGTAGAGAATGATTCCCAAGTCATAGGTGGTGCCTGTCTGTTGGTTGACACTCAACATGTGACCGCCACCACATTTTGGCGTTTCCTTGAAAATGATAGCTCACGACTCAACGCCAAACCGTTCTACATCTATACCCATCTTGTGTAGTAGCTCATGACAATCAACCAGAAATCGTAGGCATCCTCTGATTCTGCGCCCTTAAAGACTGGAGGTTTCAATTTCAAGAACTTACTGAAAAGTTCATGCTGATCATTTGTCATAATAGGCCCAGTAGTCAGACGTGGAATGTGCCTATTCCCCAATGATGCATCCATGCGGGGAGCCATAGAACCGCATGTCGTACCTCTGAAACCGGAGGTGTTGGTGCAGAAACTACTGGAGGTGCCCTGACCCTGATCGGATAACCCGCTAAGATAAGCAAGTACCTGGTTGATCATCTCTGGGGTAGGTTGGGGTGGCATTTCCTCGTTCTGCCCTTGTTCAGTTTCCCATACTCCCCTTCTCTTACCACTTCCTCAGTCGGTGGAGGAGTCACTGCCCTAGCATCAGATGGGATAGGTGCTCGTCCTCTTCCTCTAGAGGACGTCCTCCCACGACCTTACCACCACGGCCTCTTGCCGCTGCTCTCCTCGAGCCACAGCCCCAGTGGCTGGCTCAGATATTTCTTGCTGTGGCCGTTGTTGTTCTGCTGCTGGTGCGGTCGTTGCTCTAGTTCTAACCATCTGCGAAATAGAGTGAAGATGGTCAGATACCAATTCGTATAGCCTAGATACCAATTGCACTCAAGTAGTAGCACGAAAGAAAGAATGAAAGAGTGAAGTTTTCCTAAAGTCTTATAGCCTCTCAAGGAAAAGTAAAGGCGTCCCCCTACCGTTCCTTAAGACTCTACTAGAACTGTTCTTGTGTGATGAGACCAATGAACCTAATGCTCTGATACCAAGTTTCTCACGACCCAAATCGGGAACCGCGACTGGCACCCACATTTACCTCCTATGTGAGCGAACCAACCATCTAAACCTTAACATTTCAAGATATATCAACAGAAATAATGCGAAAGACTTAACTCATTAATAAAACAATTCAAAACTATTATTATTATCCCCAAAATCTGGAAGTCATCATCACAAGAACATCTATGATCAAATTACTAGACTAAAAATGTCTAGGAAACTAAAATAAATACTAGCTAGTCCATGCCGGAAGTTCAAGGCATCAAGACTTGAAGAAGAAGACCCAGTCCAAGCTAGACGCATTAGCTCACCCTGAATTTCTGATGAAGTGAAGACTGGCTAGATCTACTGTTGAGTTGAAGTTGACGGAACGTTTGCTGCATTACACAAATAACAAGAAGAACATAAAATAGGGGGGGGGGTCAGTACAACCACAAGTACTGAGTAGAAATCATCGGCCAACTCAAAATAGGGAACAGTATATATCAATAATAATGTAAATCGACTACAATACTTAACTGTAGCAACAACAATATAATTCATCAATCAACAATTTCCGTCAAGTTCACACATGAGGACTCAAGCCTCAATACCATACTCATTTGGGAATTAAGTTCATTAGATTGAGTATATTCATTATCTTTCAAGATTCATTATCTTTCTTCCTCTTGTGTCGGTACGTGACACTCCGCTCCTCTATTTCTATCCTGGTTCCGGAACGTGGCACTCCGATCCTCATATACTATCCTGGTACCGGAACGTGGCACCCAATCCATTTACTATCCTGGTGTCGGAACGTGACACTCCGATCCTCATATTCATTCTATCCTGGTACCGAACGTGGCACCCGATCCATATTCTATCCTGGTGTCGGAACGTGACACTCCGATCCTCATATTCATTCTATCCTGGTACCGGAACGTGGCACCCGATCCATATTCTATCCTGGTGTGGGAACGTGACACTCCGATCCTCAATATTCATTCTATCCTGGTACCGGAACGTGGCACCCGATCCCCTAATTCATCAAGCCTTCTTTTACACTAAGGCATCATCATTCCCATTATATAATTTATCAAGCCTTCTTTCATACTAAGGCATCATCATCAAGTGAATTAGGGTTCTTTCAAGATTTTGGATTCAATAGCTTCATCATGCTTTGTTATTCATCACATTTCATAATCATAATCATGCAAGCATACAATTTAAGCACATAGTAGGGTTTACATACTATCAACACATATCATTCACTATTGAGAGTTTACTACGAGTAGCATGAAAACCATAACCTACCTCCACCGAAGAATTGATCAAACAAGCTAATCCTCAAGCTGCGTTTTCTCCTCCTTCTCGATTGATCCCTCTCTTTCTCTTTGTTCTTTCTGTTTGTTTTATTCAAACCCTCTTTCCTTTACCCTAGTTATCATATAATTAAGACTAAAAGAGGACAATAGAACCCACTAATTAACTTAAGGTTACCTCTTTTAACCCCCAAGTAATTAAACTTATTAATATTAACCCTCAATCTTTATAATTAAGGAAAGAATAGTCCAACGACCCTTTAAAACGTGTAGAGGAATCCTATTCTGCCTAGGATTTGCGCAACCTGTGACGGCCCGTCGTGCCTGCGACAGTCCGTCACACAGGTCGTCGCAGCCTCCAAAATCCAGTGAACTGTGACGGCCGTCACACCAGTGACGGTCCGTCCTGCACCTCCGTCCTGACGGTCAGAACTCGTTTCTTGTACCAAATTCTCAAAAGTTGAAGTGTTTTGCAACGGGAACTCACGACGGTTCGTCGTGGATGTGACGGCACGTCCTGCAGGTCCGTCACAATTTACAGAGAGTCCATTTTCAGTATCCAATTTCAAATTCTAAGTATGCTGAAACGATGCACCCTCGACGGCCGTCGTGCCTGTGACGGTCCATCGCAGTGCCCGTGGTCTTGGCCAGTTTTTCCAGAATTAAATCTGCTGCTCAAAACGACTAAACAGGTCGTTACAGATGGTGATTAGCAAAATAAGTATCTCAACACTTCTTGACATATCTTGAATATTCAAATAGTATATATTAATTTTATGTTCATAACAAAAAAAAAATTATTAGTGACCATAAATAGAAAAAGTAAAAAAGAAAATAATAAAGGCAATCCTTAGATCAATAGAATAGATGACAACTTTAATTATTGTCTTTCGATTATGACTTAGACAAGCACATTTAAGAGAGAGATAAGGAAAAGAGATAATTTTCATTGCGAGGCTACCATATATATTATGTAGTATCCTCATAATTATTTCTAACATAAGAAAAAGATACAAACTTACAAAATAAAATATTTTGAATTAGAAAAAATTACAAATTCTAAAAATAGTATATTTTTAAAAGGTAATATAAGTTGAGACAATGCTTTCACTAATGCATCATGAAGCTTCATTAAAATTGTCAACAACTTAATATTATCAAAAATACATTTTTTTAATAATTTAATATTATCAATACACTCTATATATATACTTATATGTTCCTACACCATGATTGCTTTGTCAACGTCGAGATAAAATTGTAAAATAATTACTTGTTGAATGCCTCCAAAAGATCATTATAGTATCATACAAATAATAACTAAAAAGCATTTTAGCCAAATTTCAAACTAATTTAGCGAATTTAAAATTTTAAAAATATATTTTAACCAATTTCGATATTGCAAAACTGATATGGTTACCCATGTTCTTCTTACCTGCAAAGAAGAATAAAAAGTCATCTAAAATGTCCAAATAATTAGCATGATAACAATGCCGTGGTATATTCCAATAAAATTTGAAATATTCTACTTTCTAATTTCAGTAAAGAGTTACTGTGAATTTTTAATTGTGTGAACACCGTAGAATTAAATGGATCTAATAATTTATTATTATTTATTTACAATTTTGGTTACCTATCATAGAATTAATTGGGTCTATTTAATTAATTGAAATGCGTTATATTTAATTAATCAATTATTGATTATTTAAAAATAATTAAATTATAATATTTAAAATTTTTTGGTGTTTAGATGTATCGTTTTATTCAAATTATTACATGTGTCTATATTTATTTAGTTAATTATTAATTATTACTTATTTGAAATGTTCAAAATTTAAGTGTTGACATGTGTCATTTTTTTCATATATATATATATATATATATATTATATATTATATATATATATATATATACACACGCACACACATATATATGTGTGTGTGTGTCACGACCTTTTGATCGTTTCGAGTGACCAATTCTTGTGTTTCATAAAAATTTTTTTTATTTTATTTTCAATATTTTGAAAAGATTCTAATTGGGCATTTTGACTATTCATAATTATAATTATAAAACTAGTGGGGTAGTATTATAATTTGTTTAATTAGAGATTAAAGGAATAGAAATAAATATTAGTGGGTCACTTTTACCATGTATAGTAGTTTTAAATATAATTGGAGGTTTAAGATTCTGGAGGAGGAAGAAGGTTTGAGGCGAGTAAAACGGAAGAATTGCACTTCTTATTCATGGTTCTCGGCGCCGTCGACAAAAACTGACATAAAAGATTTAAAGTAAAATCTAATTCTTTATAAAAAATGTATAGTTTGGTGGATGTTTATTCATGTTAATATTATTTTATACATATTTGTTAATGAGTGGAAGAAGGGATTTATATTCTAATTATATATTGTTACTGTGTTGGTGGTGAAAGAAAAGGAATGGAATACTGGTGCATAGTTGTGAGTTGGGAATAAATGTATTGATGACGAACAATTACCAAATCATGGGATAATGATTATTTCTAATCATTGGATCGTGATTAAAATTTCGGTGGATAATTCATATGACTTGAAACATTTAACAATGGACGATTCATTCTCTTAATGTGCCATTGAGTGCTAATTACATTAGATAGGTTTAATTATATATATTTATTATCATATTATAATTAGTTATAATTAGTTGAGATTGATAATTTAATATTAGGTCTAAATTATTTTAATTTCAGTAAAGTTATGCTAATTAACTCCTATGCTAAATAGACGAGTTAAGACTTACCCTTAGATTTGAACTTTAGGAAATTGATTATATGATTAGGCGAGCTTCTGGGTATAGGATAGACACATAATAATCATAGTGTTAATGGTCTTCTGAACTTACCACCTTATGTATATATATATTTGATAGATTGGAAGGTTCGGAGGCAATAAGGAAGGAAAGAGATTGGAGCAGTAGTTGCTTGACTTCGATTCTTTGGTTGAGGTAGGTTATGATTTATTCCTATTTTATAGATAAACTCTAAATAGCGATTCATAGGCATTGAGTGATATTGTAAAGTCTCCTATGTACTTGATTGTGTGGTTTGTGGTTGGTCTAAAATTATGAGACTGTTGAATTTCCAATCTTTGATCCTCTCTAATAAAATAACGCCTTGAAAAGATAATTGGATCGGAGTGTCACATTCCGACATGATATTATGGGATCGGAGTGTCACGTTCCGACACAATAACATTAAAAGAAAGAAATCTTGAAGTAACTTAATATACTTAACCTCAAAGAACCTATCTTTCCAATGAGTATGGTGTGGAGGCATGAGTTATCATAGGTCTTCTTGATGTTGTGATTGATGGTGTACCTTTTATGGTATTGTTGTCAATGGTTCATGTGTTTTGTTTCTTGCCATCTGTTAAGTATTGTAGTTGATTTTATATTATTATTCAATACATATTGATTTCTATTTTGAGTTAGCCGATGATACCTACTCAGTACGTGTTCCTTGTATTGACCCCTTCTTGTATTTTCTTCTCTATTCTTTTGTGGAGTGCAGCAAGTGTACCATCGACTTTGACTCGCCCTCAACTCTAGCCAGTCTCCAGCACATTAGAGTTCAGTGTGAGCTATTAATTCTAGCTCGTGCTGGATTTTCTCATTCACGTCTTGATGTCTTTGAATTTCGGACATGGACCATCTTTTTGCTTATTTGGTTTCTTAAACACTCTTAGCCTTGGTAATTTGAAAATAGGTGTCCTTGACTTGATGACTATAAGATTTTGGGATGATAAGTATTAAACTTTAAAAACTTATTTAAATTGTTGTTTAGTATCATTTAGAGCTTCACATTATTTATATTATTTATAGTTGAACTATTGGTATATGTTGGGGTTTAATGTTTGGTTCGCCCACCTAAGGAGGTAAGCGTGGGTGCCAGTCACGACTCATTTTGGGTCGTGACAAACTTGGTATTAGAGCGTTAGGCTCGTTGGTCTCATCACACAAGGACAAGTCTAGTAGAGTCTTGGGGAACGGTATGAGACGCCTTTACTTTTCTTCGAGAGGCCATAGGACTTTAGGAAAACTCCATTCTTTCTTTCTTTCGTGCTATTACTTGGATACAATTGGTATCTGGGTGATAAAAATTTGTATCTAACCTTCTCACTTTATTTCGCAGATGGTTAGAACTAGAGCAACAACTGTGCCAACAACAACACCAGCAAGACAGGGTGCGTCTGAGCCAATCATTGGGTCTGTAACTCTAGGAGGAGCAGTGGCAAGACGCCGTGGTAGGGGTCGCAGGAGGACACCCACTAGAGGCAGACGACAAACACCTTGTCCATCTAGGAATAGAGTAGTGACTCCTCCACCGACTGATGAGGTAGTGAGAGAGGGTGAAGAACGGGAAAATAAGCAGGTTCAGGATAAGGAAGTACTACCCAAGCCTACCCTAGAGATGATTAATCAGGTTCTTACTTATCTTAGCAGGTTATCTGATCAGGGCCAGACACCTCCTGTGTTTTCTGCACCAACACCTCAGGCTTAGGGAGTACAACATGCAGATGCTATGGCTCCCCGCATGGATGCATCATTGGAAGTAGGCACATTTTCTCGATTGCCTACAGGGTCTACAATGAAAGGGGATTAGCATGAACTTTTCATTAAGTTCTTAAAGTTGAAACCTCCAGTATTCAAGGGTGTTGAATCTGAAGATGCTTATGATTTTCTGGTTGATTGTCATAAGCTGCTACATAAGATGGACATAGTAGAACGATTAAGTGTTGAGTTTGTGACCTACCAATTTCAGGGGGATGCCAAAATATGGTGGCGGTCATATGTTGAGTGTCAACCAGCAAAGACGCCACCTATGACTTGGGCATCATTTTCTATCTTATTTATGGAGAAGTATATACCCCGGACTTTGAGGGATAGGAGGAGAGATGAGTTCCTGAGCCTAGAGCATGAAAGGATGTTTGTTGCTGCTTATGAGGCCAAGTTTCGTGCACTATCCAGGTATGCCACTCAGCTTTTCTTCAGTCCACAAGAGAGGATTGGCCGCTTTGTGAAAAATTGAGCTCAGATTTGTAGATTCCAGCCTTACAGGTAGCTGGTGTAGCAAAATCCTTTTAGGAGTGGTTGATTTTGTGATAGAGGTAGAGGGGGTGAAGCCTGACGACGTCATCAAGGCGTCGACATTTAGGAATTTACGTAAGGGAGGTGAATTTAGTGGTTCTTACTTCATAGGGCAGAGTTCAGGAGGTTACCCAGCCTGTCCTATTCAGTCTTCATCGCAGGCTTCAGCTGGGGGTCCATCACAGACCAGTCAGCCTTTTTCTTAGTGTGGAGGTTATCTCTCAACTTTGTATTTTCATAAAGACCTATAATTGACTCCAGGAATTGTTTATGGATGTGGAGACGCTGGACATATTAGTAAATATTGTCCAAAAATGAGTTACAGAGCCCAGTAGTTAGAGGTAGAGGTAGTCATGGTAGAGGCCGCCATTCTGGAGGACGTGGTGGCCAAGGCAATGGTGGTAACCAGTTCAGTCAGGGTGGCGGGCAAGTTTGAACTACTGCAGCGCAGCTTGGTAGGGGCAATAGACAAAGAGGTGATAGGGCCCATTGTTATGCTTTCCTCAGGAGGTCTGAAGTAGAGACATTTGATGTTGTTATCAGAGGCACTCTTTTGGTGTGTGATTCCATGTCTTCTATATTGTTTGATCCTTGATCCACATTTTCATATGTATTTTCCTAATTTGCTACTGGTCTTGATTTATATTGTGATTTGCTTGACATGCCTATTCATGTCTCTACTCCTGTGGGTGAGTCGGTGATAGTTGAGAAGGTGTATAGGTCTTGCCTTGTGACTGTTGTGGGGAGCAATACTTATGTAGATTTGATTATTCTAGAGATGATTGATTTTGATGTAATTCTAGGTATGACTTGGCTTTCTCCAAATTTTGCAATCTTAGATGTAATGCTTAAACTGTGACATTGGCCAAGCTTGGGACAAATCCCCTAGTGTGGGAGGGTGACTATATTTTCACTCTAGTTTGTATTATCTCTTTTCTTCGTGCTAAGAGGTTTGTGAGTAAGGGTTTTTTAGCTTTCTTTGCACATTTCAGGGATTATACTTTCCAAAGTATCTTCCGATGAGTCTCTTTCGATAGGCGTGAGTTTGTGGATCAGTTTCCTGCAGACCTTCCTGGTATGGCCCACCGGATAGGGATATGGATTTTTGTATGACCTTGAGACGGTACTTATTCGCTCAAACTTACTTCTCAAATAAGAAGTAAAACTGTAATGTCAAGTAAATAACCCAACTAATGAGGTTGGATCGTCCCACGAGGAAAATAGTTTAGACTTAACTATAATCTATTATTACTATTGTTCAGTAAATTACTTTCTTAGAAAGCAAAAATGATAAAAGGGTTTTTTTTTTATTTCTAAATAAATGAAAATAACTAGCGAAATTAAAGGACACAACTAACAGCTTCGAATGTTGGAGTTTAATCAATTAATCAAAGTAATTAGGGTTTATGTGTTCCGTACAGGTTCATAACTATGTGTTCCCCACAGGTTCATGGGGTATGTTGTGTCTTACTTAGACTATGTTTATAAGGAGAACCCTGAAGGAAAGTCTCTTACAAGTACGACGTTATATGTAGGACGGACCATCACAGGTACGACGGTCCGTCGTAGGTGTCCGTAAAAGGACACTTGGAATAAAACATGGAGACCCTTAAGAGAGGGGTCTCTGGCCGTCATAACGGTCATGCTAGACGGACCGCCAAGGGTACGACGGTCCGTCGTAGTTGTCCGTAAGAGGACACTTGGAAAAAGTATGCAGACCCTTAAAAGAGGGGTCTTTGACCGTCATGACGGTTACGCAGGACGAACCATCGTGGGTATGACGGTCCGTCATTTATGTCAGTTGGAGGAGACTTACAAAAAGTGAGAGACCCTTAGAAATAGGGTCTCTGACAACCAGAACGGTTGTGCAGGACGAACCGTTGTGGGAATGACGGTCCGTTGCATGTGTCCGTTGGAGGACACTTAGAAAAAGTGAGAGACCCTTAGAAACAGGGTCTCTAACACCAGAACGGTTGTGCAGGACGGACCGTCATGGGAACGACGGTCCTATCATGTGTCTGTTGGTGGACAG
>JAKWJD010001033.1:0-11898 GCA_027705065.1 Solanum peruvianum | reverse complement strand
TCTTTAATGTGGATATGATGATGCGATGAAGAGGGTATTTTATCTATATTTTACTATGAAAAGTCGTTATATGTTGATATGGTGTCTTGATTAGGTAGACTTGGTTGTCCTTACTTGATACATGAATGATATGATGAATGTCGTGTCTTGATTGGTAGGCTTAAGTTCCTCTTCTTGATATATGAAAGCTTCTTAAATGTGTTCTCTTGACTTGGTAGGCTTAGGCACCTTTGTCTTGAATGAATGAATGAATGAGAGTCTAGGATCGGTAGACCTAAGTTGGTACCCTTACATAAGTGAATGAATGTCTAGGATCGGTAGACCTAAAGTAAGTAACCTTCTATGAAAGACTAATATGAAACCTTGAATATGAAAAGAAGGTTAATAATGAAGCCTTGAAGTGGTAGACCTTAATGGTGCGTTCTTCTTTAGTAGAATGATGGACTTATAGGTAAGTGGGATGGAACGACATGAAACCATCTATAAGAAAGTCATAAGACTTATCCTAAATTAATCTTGATGGGTAGATCCTTGCGGTGCCCTTGTTGGTGATGGTATTCTGAGTCGGTAGTCTTAAAAATGGATCCCTCTCTAATACACTAATATTAATGAACTAAATCAATGATAAACAAAGAAAAGCATCGAGTGTATATGCTTTTGGCAGTATGTCTACTTTAAAATAAGACTAGAGAATAAATAAGCCGTTGATTTCCCCTAAACCATGTGCCAACATGGGACGAGTCCTAGTTCTACCCTTGGCAATTAGGACACCCTTAATGAAGTAGGGTAGACTCCGAATTCAATACCTAGATAGTGTGGTCTATGTCGGTTAATGGCTATTCTCATCATGTGGGATGTGCATCTAGTAATTGGATAGGTTCTATGAAGTGTAGGTAGTAGAATTCGATGCTACCTACACATGACACAAGTAGGCCTTGAAGATGCTAGATTGAGTTCCCTAGGTCTTCTAAGACCATTACATGATGTCGCTTGAAGTGCATGAATGTCCCCTTATGTGTATCTATTATGAATTTTGACTTGTTTGGTTGTATTGGGAAAAAGAAATATTCTTATATATGGTAGTCTTAGGGAGCACTATTGTAACGTCCCTCAACATGAGATAAGTTTAACTAGAGACTAACACTTGTGTTATGATGTCTTAAAGTCATAAAATGGTTAAAAATTGTGTCCATAAGCAGTATATAGAGTTTGGAAGTGTTTGGAGGTCAAACGTCCAAGAACGTCAATGACGTTCTTAAACTAGACAAAGTTAAACTAGTGTGTCGTAGTGTTTTGTAGTGATGTTTTGGAGGATGGTTTGAAGTTGAAATTCAGTACCGAGAGTTCCTATGCATAACCTGACATACAAAGGGTTGAAATATCCGAGAACAACGCCCCGAGGACCATCAAAAGGACCCCTGAGGAGGACCCAAACATGGGCTAGCAAAGCAGCCAAACTGCCAAGATTTGGCATGCTGCTGCGCGACTAGAAGCCGTCATGAAGTAGGAAAAATTCTTTCCCTGCGACGCGGGGCTGTCACGTACCATTCTGTCCATGAATTTTCAAAAAATAAGATTTGGAAGAGTCTCCGCGACGCGCAGTGAAGTCCCAGATTTCGTTGCATCATTTTTAAGTCAAATTTAAGTTGGTTAATTTTTTTCAATAAATATAGGGTCTTTTGGGTAATTTAGGGGTGACTTATGTACGTTTATAGGACCTATTAAACCCCTAATCTCACCAATTAAAGCAAAACCTTCAACTAAAAACAAAACCTCTCCATTCACACTCTCCAAAACCTCCATTGTTGTAGTTTGGAAGCTCCAAGGAAGAAGATAGGTTTCTCAAGTTTTTCTCCATCACTCTTGTGGGCTTTTCATCGGAATTAAGGTCTGATTATTCATCCTTGAAATGTCTTTATTCATGGAGTCAATTCCAATGATTTTCGAAGATGTTCAAAAAAATTATTTGTCCAATTTCATGATATAGCCAACGAGTTTTTGCATAAAAGATTTTTAATGAATGTTTTAGGATTAAATTGATGTTAATGAAACATTTTAAAGCTATTATTGTTATGAACCCATGCAAATGCAATTCTTATTTTTGAGTACTTTATGGGTTACTTGATATTGGTCTAATGTTGATGAATTCTTATGGGCTTTCAATGATATTATATTTGTATTCAATAGATATCTAATTGGTATTAGATTGACAAATTCATGTTGAATTGATCTAGTTTTATTGAGTTTTATGATTTATGCTTTGAATTGATGTTCATGGGCGTGGGTAAGGGCCTTATGGTATTAAATTGGATGATTTAGCTAAGGATTGTAGTGGTGAGAATGGATTGGTGGTAAAATGCCCTATTTATCTTTATTTTATGTTAATGAGACTTCATTTATGTTGTGTATACTATTGTCCACATATTGTAGCAGTGTTATGTGCTCTTATTGCAATTGATCTGGCTGCGTTACCTTTTGTATTATGAAGATCATGGCCTTGTAGGCATACTTGAAGTATTATGATGATTTGTGTATATGATTATGTGAAGTTTGATCATATCTATCTACATGCTAGTTATGTGAATGTTTGATATTGTTAGGTAATCATGTTAGACTATGACTATGTATTTATGTGTGTAGTCTTAGAGTTGATGCATGATTGTTCCTACTTTACTATATGAGTCTATAATAGTTATAGTGATGATGTTATATTAATGTATAGGATGACATAATGATGATAAGGGTCATTCCCAATGTGTTTCAAAGAATGATATGTTATATGCAAAAAAGTAAAGTATGTTGTGTCTTGTTTTGGTAGACTTGTGTCCCTTACTTGATACATGTATATGGTGAATATTAACATCTTGACTTAGTAGGCTTAGGAACATTTTTCCTCTATGTGTATGGATGAATGTTGATTGAAAGTCTAGGATCGGTAGACCTAAGATGGTGACCTTGTAAGCATGACTATTATGTGGAACCTTCTATATATAGAGAAGGTTAAGAATGCACTATCATTATATACCATTGAGTGGCAGCCATAGTGGACCCACTTTGGTTGGTGTATTATGACTTGGTAATGACTAAGAGATGGTACCTTTTCATATGCCCCTTTTTAATAAACTTACTCTATGGGAACAAAGGCTAGCACCGAGTGAATATGTTATGGTTTCTAGCTCTACTTGAGAAGGAGACTAGAGTACAATGTATCTTTAGTTGAGATGAGATTAGAGTGCAAAAAGGGCCTTGATATTACTTAACCATGTGCGTACATGGGATGTGTCCTAGTTCTACCCTTGGCAAGTAGAACACACTCAATCAAAGTAGGTTTATGACTCCGGATTCCATTCCTTGCTAGTATGGTCTATGTCGGTTGTATCCTATTATCATCATGTGGGATACATGCTAGTGTTGGATAAGTACTTTGAAGTCTAGGTAGTGGAATGGGACGCTATCTAGACATTGCATGATTAGTCTTTGAAGATGTTAGTATGAGAGTCCCTAGGTCTTTTCAAGACCATTATGTGAAGTCTTCAATGAATGAAATGTTTTCTAATGACTTAATGAACATGATGACATTAGTAAAGGAATGATAATGAAAAAGGTACTTATCTAGAGTAGCTTCGAGGATTGTTTAGGTAGGATTGAAGAGGGTGTATGGGCGGTTTCTTCATGTTTTACTTAGGTGAGTCTTAGAGTAATTCTGGGTAAGGAGTTTAAAAATAAAGTAAGATTGATCTTGTCTTAGGATAATCTTTGGTAAGGCGATTGCAAGCGAAAAGTGTTCACTGTGAAATTGAATATAGTTCACTATAAACTAACATAATTCACTGTAATGTTCTTCTATGTTTGATAAAATTTTTATGTGATATCTTACATGTTTATAAGGTGTTAAATGTTGTTTGTGTGCTTGTACTACGATGTTTCAATAAATAAGAGCGTTTTTCATACAAACGTCCATTTATCATGCTTTTCTGTAGTATGTCATACTTAGTACAAATGTTTGTACGAATTCCATACATTTTATCTATCTGTAGAGGTGCAGGTGGCATTTGAGAGGAGTCCCGAAGTTGAAGTTTGGAGTAGTGTTCATTGAAGTAAAGAGTTTGGTATGTCCTCACTAGATTTGAGGACGTCTTGATGTTTAGATTTTCTTATTTAAAGTATTGTAATAGTCTTAGCTATTTTCTCTATGATGTCGTATGGGACGTGTCCCAATATATTCGTATGTCTAACATGGTGACTTTGAGACTTAGGATTTCATCATGTTTTTCTAAAAAGAGATATTTTGAAGTATTATTATTTCGTATGAAAATTTTTAATTCCGCACTATTTTTCATACATGTATGCAATGAATGGTACGAAAGGGCTTGTACAAGACCTCGGAGAGGTCGATTATGCCATATTTAAATTTGAGAATGCCCTATCTTCTAGGGGGTACTCTCGGGTCGTGACAACTTAGGTGTGTTTGAACAGGTTTTATGGTCGGTCTCTTCATGCCTTACTTAGGTGGGTCTTAGGATAACGTATGTAGACGGTTTAAATGGTTAAATGAGTTATATAATGATTATTGTCTTACCTTTAATATTATGTGGACATTATGTTTTATGTTGGTGATGGACTTGTAAGATGGCTTTTATAATTGGTTTATGAACTTTTACCAATTTGGCGTGAAAGACATATTTCAAATAACGTGTCCCTTTTTTATGATTTCTTGAATTTTCACCATGCTTAGTGCTAATTGTACTAATTCCATATTTTCCTCTATTTCTACAAGTGTAGATGTTGGTATGTGACGAGCCCTAGAGTTGAAGCTTTGGTATTAGATTGTTCTCTCAAGATCTTGGTATGTCGTCACATGTTCGAGGACATAGAAGTTGTTTCTAGTTTTCTTTCATTTAAACTTTGTATTAGACATATGTTTTATTTCAATGTAAGGGCCATGTACCTTGTTTGAGATTCTTAACGTTTGAGTCTATGTTGGCTTAAATGAGACTAGATTTCCGTTGTCTATGAAGATTTCTTTTAAAGTTTTTGCTCTCAGGCCTAATGAATTTAATTTAAAAACTTTTAAATTCCACACTTTTTTTTATTACAATGCGATGAATGAACATTAAAGGTTTATATAGGATCTCTGAGAGGTCGAATACATCGTGTCACGACTAGTGGATGCTTATGGGTCTTTGTATCATTCCATGTGTAGATAACATCCCGTACTACTACCTACACGTCAAAGAATCTATCCCATAACTAGAATGCACATCCCACATGATGAGAATAGGAATAGACGACATAGAACTTACTAGTAAGGTATGGAATCTGATGTCATAAGACCCCACACCGTGGAAGGTGTCATACTTTCCAAAGGTAGAACTAGGACACATCCCAAGTAGGCACATGGTTTAGGTGATATCAAAAGGCTTCTTTGTACTCTTGTCTCTTCTTAAGTAGAGCTACTACCTTAAGCATATACACTCGGTGCTTTCCCTTGGTTCTCATAAAGTAAGTTCATTACAATAAGAGTTTTAGAGAAGGTTCCAACCCTAAGCCTACCAACTCATAATACCACTACCAAGAAGGGATCCACTAGGGTCTACCGATCAAGGCTCATTAGGATATATCATTAATAAATAAAGGGCACCATGTTAGGTTTAGTTGATTCTATACTTTCTCATAGTCGTTCATAGAAGACTGCACCCATATATATCATTCAAGATGCAACATCACAATATATAGGTCCTTTACATACTACTATAATCACATATAAACATTAAGAGAAGCGATGCCTTCCATCGCACTATATAACATTCACCTTGCACACCCATGCATATATATACCTTAAGACAGAAATAAATTCATAATATAATGCATTCAAGGCCTTTATCACAATACACATATAGATACACATACCATATCTAAAAAGCGCCACCATAGGTGGTCCATACCACACTTCAATTCTATATCAATTCTACATCAACAATGAAAACAGAACAACTTACTATCCTCCAAATCCCATTAGACATCATTCATTTCCCAACAAATCTATTATCACAAAAGGACTTACCCATAATTTTCTCACAAGGCCATAATCCCAAACTCATCCTTATACTAACAATATATCATCAATTGAAGTAGATAACAATTGGAATCAACAATACAATTCAATGTAAACAAAATTTCATCAATATACAATCATATTATAACACCCACTTTATAAGTCAAATTTAGGAATTTAGTGAAGATCATGGGTTCATGGAGCTTTTCACTTAAAATCATCAACTAAATTATAATATAATCATATCAATTCGTTTGATGCCATTTGTATGCAAGAACTAATGAGTTTTAGGATGAATTGGGGTTTTGATCATATTTGGAAATTTGAAAACTATTTTAGAATTGGCTTTAGAGAGAAATCTAACTCTACATAAAGAGTCACCATACCTTATTATTGAGAAGCGCACAAAATTTGGGTTGAATATTGATCTTTTTTCTTGGAGTTCTTCAATGGAGGATAGAGAAAGAATTTACAGAGAAGGGAGAACTTTTGATCTTTAATTTGAGGGTTTTGTTTTTAATTGATGAAGTGGGGCATAAGTGACTTAAAAACCGTTTAGAACAAATCCGTAAAGTACTAAAAATACCCCTAAACTAGTTGGACCTTTTAATTGAGTCTAACTTGACTTCTATTTTATGAATTTTATTCTTGGAACAAGTCCACAAAGTAGAGGTGTACCCATGGAGTTTGTAGAAATTAAATTTGGGAAGAGTGGTCCGCGACCACGTCCTCAAAATGGACCAACTTTTTTGTCATTTGTGGAGCATGTCCGCGCGCGGACTCACTCCATGCAGCTACTGCCTCCAAGCTGGCCTTATATTATTATGACCAACTTTTGGGTCCCCCTTAAGGACCCTTAGGTTTTTCCTTGGGGAATTGTATCCAAACGCTTTGACCCTAACCATGTTCATCTAGGTGTTAGGGTCATCACCAATGACTTAGACTCTCACACCTAGATTCTAGAATCCAAACGCGACCGGCGTCGTTAACCTCTCAGAGGTCGCACACAAGCCTCTTCTTAGCTTTCATCACAATCATAAAGTTAAATTTGCGGAAATTTAAACTTTTTTAAAACATAATGAAGTGTACTTAGAATTCATATATTAACTGCATAGGATTGATATTCTACATAGCTTAATTAACAACCATCTATGGGATATTAAACAATTCAAATAAAAGTATCAATATATCATAATAATTTGCGAAACGCCTTAATAAAAAGCATAGAATAAATGTATGAAGTTAAACTCTAGGGAAAACATCTACTAGCTATGTCTAATTTACTAAGCTAGAATAATGAATGTAGCATCCTCAATCTCAAGAGGACCTACCAAAGTCTGGAGATCGCTAATCCAAACCGCTTTAATGAGTCTTCAATCTTCTCTCTGACCTACGCCAATGAAATAGTAATATAATAGGGTTAGTATAAACTTGTACTAAGTATGGTTGTATATACAAATACACATAAGGACTATGCATGATCAAGGAAAGCTCTTCCTATAGCAACATGCTGTTTTTGGAAAGTGAAGTCACTTGACTTTCCTAATTAGTTATTTATGAATCATGTTATTAATATGACATATTTTAATGCATTCAAATCACACAACTCATTTTCTATATGAACATAAGACCTTGGAATCATGAACATAATTTTAGAACATCTCAAACGAAAATTTATAAATTTCCTCCCTCTAGGCCGAGAGCTCTCTTTTATATACTTAGTTTACTTTTTAGTCTTTTCTCTTTTTGTTACATAGTTCAATGATATCCTTTGATCCTATGTTTTTCTTACAATGCAATGATTCATTGTAGTCCCATACCTACAATGAATCACGTAAGTAATCCAAAAAAACTAAGCAAATGATTTGACTACCTTACTCACAAGTTATTCTTTCAATTCTTGTTAAATTGGGCATGAAATCCTTATAAGCAAATCTTTATTGGCTAGGCCACTTATTTGATCCTTTTCATATTATGAAGATGCTGGGGCATACATTCCTACTTCAATTGATGAGTTATTAAGTTTTTGCTCTTATAAGCCAATCTTTATTGGCTATGCCCATTATTTGATCATTAGCATAATGTAAGAAATCATTATAATCTAATCTTTCTTGGCTATGCCAATTATATGATCCTTTGGATAATGTGAAGATGCTTGACCATATATTATTGGCTATGCCCATTATCAGATATTTTTTTAAAACATAAAGTTACTGGGGCGTACGTATTCATTTTATTGGATATGTCAATTATTTGATCATTTTCATGATATAAAGATTATGTGGCATTGGTTAGACATTATGTTATGCTCCCCTTCTATTGGCATAATATGTGAAGTCATTATAAGACAACCTTTATTGGCAATGATCATTTACATAATATAAGGAGTCATTATTGGTTATGCCCATTATTTGATCATTTGCATGATATAAACATTATGGCACATTGATTAGTCAGTATGTTTTACTTCCCTTTATTGGCATAATATAGAAGTCATTATAAGCCATTCTTTGTTTGTCTATGCCCATTGTTTTATCATTTGCATAATGTAAAGATATTGTATCATATATCTTGACTTGTCATAAGCCAATAACTAGTTAAAACTTCATTCTTATCAACCACTGATGATTTGATATAATTAATCTCTTGATTTCTTAGCTCACTTTGAACTTACATTTCTTCTTATTTCTTAAGAATTCTTTAGCATTAAGATAATGTGAGCTAACAAGAAAACCCTGTTTGCCCCACACCTAAAAGGGGTGGTTCACAGATCAAAGTGAACCTAGATCATGTGAGCTAAACATGAAATCAGTGTCTGCCCCACACCAAAAAGGGTTATTTCACCGGCTAAAGTGAATCCAAGTCCAGTGTCTTCCTCACACCGAAAAGAGGTGGTTCACGGCTAAAGTAAATTAAATACTCTCTTGAGAATTTAAATAACATAGATCATGTAATCTAAACATGAAATGTAGTGCCTTCCCACATCGAAAGTGGTGGTTTCACCGGACAAAGTGAAACTGCATCATACATAGCTCTCTTAAGTGGAATCAACTGGCTAATTCATATACTTGCAACATAGTTCGAAGACAAGGATATTTTAAGAGACACTTATCCACCTTGGTGGAGCCTCATCTCATATGGATTACATGTTCTTGCACAAGCTCATTGCTAGTCTATCGGTGCATTGCTCAATTTCATTTTTTGTAACTTTTAGAATTGACTCAAACATTATGGAAGCTTGCTTCTAGTTATGAGGTTTACTTAACTCTATGGATGACTTGTCATCCCTTTCTTTACTTTATGAAATGTGAGGTTAACCTTACATTATCATCTTGGTGTTAATGAGACTTGTCTCACGATTACTAACACCCTCTTATGTGAGTATCTTTAACATAATTGTCTAGGTGTAAGTGAGACTTGTCTTACTTATTTAACACCCCATTATGGTCACTTTCATAACTGTTAATCTTTTAATTATGTTATTACTCACCTTATATTGTTTCAATGTCATTTGGTAGTTTTATACTATTCTTTATGAACGTTATAAACTCTGTTCAATGTACTTACTATATTCATAGTTCATTTTGATAGGGTATGTTGGGACTTGTTCCAATGATTGTCATACCCTTGGTCATGAATTCAAAGTTACATTGGTCATGCTTAATTTGGTTTAACTTAGTCATTAGTCAATTCTATATCACATTTTGGAAGTAACATAGTAAGCCAATTCTATTCAATTTTTTGGACAATATATCGACAGCCAATTGGTTGGCATAAATCAAACTATGATATTATCACTAGCCAAGTCAATTAACTCCATGAATGTACTATAGTGATTTCATCATTCTAAGAAAGTCACCATTTAATAGTGAACTAAAACTTGATGAACGATTCATAACAACTTCATCTTCTCGAATACAATTAGGCATTACAACATTCTTTAACTCATGTAACTGATACCCTAATCATACAAATCAAATATATCGGAATCATTAGACATTAACAGATCAACAAACCTACATATAATGATCAATTAGCACCACATAAAAACAACATGTTTGAGATTACATCTGTATACTATTAGAACTGGAAACAAGGATAACTAGGGAGGTGGACATTCAACAATGTCATTGGAACAACCATAGTTTCGATATTCTTGAATTCATAAGACGTTTGAAAAGCCTATTGGAGAAAGGAATCCAAGAGAGAAGACCCACACCTTATTGTAGATTGAAATTTATGAAGATCACCTTGCACGAAAACCTTGAAGAACGCCTTGAAATAGCCTAAGAAAACTTCTATCTTTATACGTTTTTTTACTGCCTTGGTCGTACGTTTTTTGTGTGAATAATTGCATTTTATGGGTCTTAGGAACTGATATGGACTAATTCAACTTTAGACTAATTAACTTAATTAATAAATTAATTAGCTAATTACTAAAACGTCATTCCTAAATTGACTAAAAATAGGATAACATTTGACTTAGCCAAATTACGAATATTTGCTTAAGGATTTCGGTTTACCATTAAATTAATTAATTAAGTTTCTATTTAATTAACTCAGTGACCTAAGGTAATTACTAAAGTACCCCTAAGTATCTAGAACCATTACCAACCTCTTTGGACCATCCTAGGTTAGGCACTAGGATGTTTCTAATAATTTTCTAAGGGTCTCGGCCTTGACTTTAATTTTTAATTAATTAGTTAAGTAGCTAATTTAATTAATTAAGTTACCTAGGGTAATTACTAAAGTGTCCCTAAGTCATCAGGACCATAATCAAACCCTTTGGACCATCCTAGGTTAGGTACTAGGATGTTTCTTGAATTAGTTACTAGGTTAGTGTCACCAGATTAGGTCATAGGTTGTCGGGTTGAGTAGTTAGTTTATTTCGGTTAGTCCTAGGTTAGTTAGCTTGTCAGGTAAATTAGTTAGAGCCTAGAGTTAGTTAGTAAGCTCAGACCCACATGGCTTGACCCCTATATGTGCACCTACTCCTAACCGCCCTAACTACCCTAGCGGAAGCACATGTGCTTGCACATGTGTTGCTGCTCATTTCTTATTCTCCTAAGGACCCTCACTATATCCTTGGGAACTTCTTACTCTACATGATCATTTTAAATTATCATGTGCTATGGTACCTAGGCTTGACACTTGGATGCCTCATACCTAATTTGTGAGCGATGAAAATGACGATTTTTAGCTTAGGGTCTGTATTGCAGGTACGTTTTTTAAACAAGCTTGTTTATGCATAGAAAATTGGCTAACACCTTTTAAGCCAATATTCTCTAATATGCCCAATGTTACTCAATATTGAGCATTGGGATACCTATGTACCCTCATACGTATCCTTGCAACCTAATGGACCCTTAATAGACAAGTACATTTTTTGGAATGATAGATAGACCTCAAACAACACACTAACATTGAACCTAAAGCACATAACAGTACACTAGCATATACAAAACCAGTCTACGAATGTCTTGGTCGCTCCTTGACACATGAACTCAAACACAACCAAAATGACCTATAAACTCATTTACTCGTTAATTTAGCAAGTTATTAGATCAAGAAACCCACATAAATCTCTAATTCACCCTATTTCATTTAAGTATTGAAACAGAAGTGAGGCTCATCCCAATGAAATTTCTTCACATCATGCATAATCTTCTTTCATTGGTGAAACGACAATTCCACTACACGCAGATCACTTGCAAAATAGTTGAAAAGTCTACGTACCAAAGTAATCAGATCATGAGAATAATACAATACTTTTACATCTTTAAAATCATCAACAATTTGGTCCCTATTTCCTAAATTGCGCATAACTTCCTCCTTTAATTTGG
>JAKWJD010001032.1:0-12006 GCA_027705065.1 Solanum peruvianum | reverse complement strand
CTAGACTTAACTTTAACCTAGTATTACTATCGTTTAGTCAATAACTTTCTTGGAAAGTTAAAAATATAAAAAGGGGGGTTTGTATTACCTATTGAGTAAAAATAACTAATGTAATTGAAAGAGACAGTTGAACAGCTTTGAATATTGGGTTTTAATCAATGAATTAAAGTAACTAGGGTTTACGTGTTCCCCACAGGTTCGTAACTCGATAATTCTAACTATAACAATTCTTTCCTAGTATCTTGCATGTAAAGTGATAAGTTATGTATTTCTAAATCCTTGGTCCGGCATCTAGAAAATCTCACTCCGCACCTTGGTCCGGCTACGTGTGTTGCTTTCCTAACCCTTATCTTTACCTCATATTAAGCATCGTATTCGAATTTGACTAAGTTATTACCTCGTACCAATCAATACTAGCCTATTAGATAGTATACACTAAATCTATGTTAATAATTCTTTTCCTATTATCTACCTCCTTGGTCCGGCAAGTAGCATTAAGGCGAGTTTCTAACGTTGATCATCCGTTAAAAAGACTTCTAAGCGAAAGAATTATTAATACATGCAAGACCACTATTCTCGAATTGTTATTTTTGTTAGGTTTTATCTCATTATTTGCCTATGGTTCCCACAACCCTAGTTATGGAGTTTAGTTACTCATAGCCATAAACACAATATTCAAATATGTTAAATTAGAATTCATGTACTTACTTCAATGAGAAAGAATAAATCCGAAAAATATGCTTGATTAATCACCAAAATCACTTGTATCAATCTCCAATAATCAAACACTCAAAAACACGAAGTCTAGTAGTCACAAAGTCTAACTATATGGAATTTTCTAATCAAAGAGTCTAACCTCAAAAACGAGGTTTTTCGAACTATTATAAAAAATAAAAACCTAATTAAACAAGGATTCTAATTTCTGGAAATCTGCCAAAACGCGGCTGGGGTCGACGGACCACGCGACGGACCGTCGTAGTCATGACGGACCGTCGTGGGCTCCGTCGTCCCACACTTGTCCAATTTCTTCAGCTGCTTTCTTCATTCCCCTCGACGGCCAGTGTGACGGACCGTCATAGGCAGGACGGTCCGTTGAGGGTCTTCATTTCAAAATACTCAACTCCTGGAATCTGGTACTGGGATCACTTCTCTGATCTTCACGACGGACCTGCAGGACGGACCGTCATGGCCATGACGGACCGTCACAAGCTTCGTAATCCCACACTTGGTCAGACTTCCCCATCTTCCTTCAGCAGCTACTCTACGCTGCCACCTACGGACCGTCACAAGCACGACGGACCGTCATAAGCTCCGTAGGTGGTCTCTTCTGCAATTTTCGCCTCAAATCTCCGCATTCAGCTTTGGACAAATTTCCTGCAAAACAAAGAGAAACTTATATCAAAATAGCACAAAACGGCTTTGGACACACTAAACTTAAGGAAAAAGCGTTAATTATACCGTGAAACCACGGTATATCAACCATCATCGCCCTTGAACAACATACATGGTCGAACGATTTTGGGCATGGCATGCCATCATCGCCCTTGGACAGCACACACGATCGGACTACGTCGGGCGTGGCAATGATATAATCTCCCTTGGGCAGCACACACGGTTGGACGATGTCGGGCGTTAAATTCTATCATTTACCTTGTATAACATACAGAGTTAGACTACGTCGGGTGTTGCATGTGATCATCGCCATGGAAAGCATACACGATCGGACGACGTCGGGACTGGCATGTTATCATCGCCCTTGGACATCACACACGATCGGATGATGTCAGACGTGGCATGACCGCATGGCCCTTAGGCAGCATACACGGTTGGATGGCGTCTAGCATGGCATGCCAACATCGCCATTGGGAAGCACACAAGGTCGGACAACATCGGGTGTGACAGGACATCATCGCCTTTGGACATCATGCACAGGGTCGAACGACGTCGGACGTGGCATACCATCATCGCCCTTGTGCAACACAAACGGTCGAACAATGTTGGGCATTAGATGTCATCATCGCCCTTGGACAGCAAACACGGTCATATGACGTTAGGCGTGGCATGCCAGAATGGTCCTTGGGCAGCACACACGGTCGGAGGATGTTGAAGGTGAAGGAAATCATTACACTTGTATTGCACATATGGTAGGACGACATTTGGCGTGGCATGCCCACATGGCTATTGGACAGAACACACAGTCGGACGACATCGGGCGTTACATTCCGTCATTGCAATAGGGAAGCACACAGGGTCGGACAACATCGGGCGTGGCATGACATCTTGCCCTTGGACAGAACGCATGGTCGAATGACGTCGAGCGTTGTAATTCCATCATCGCCCTTTAATTCACACACGGTGGGACAATGTCGGGTGTGGCATGCCATCATCCCCTTGGAAATCATACACGATCGAACGACGTCGGGCATCACATGTTATCATCGCCCTTGGACAGCACACACGATAGGACAATGTAGGGCGTGGCATGCCCGCATGTCCCTTGGGCAGCTCACACGGTCGGACGACGTCGTGCTTACCATGCCATCATTGCCCTTGGACAACATACACTGTCAGACGATGTCGGGAGTACCATGCCATCATCGCCCTTAGGAAGCAATCACGGTTGGATGATGTCAGGCGTGCAAGCCATCATTACTCTTGGGCAGCACACACGAACGGACTACGTCGGGCTTGGCATGTCATCATTGCCCTTGGAGAGCACAGAAGGTCGTACGACGTCAGGCGTGGCATGATATCATCGCCCATGGTAAGCACACATGGTCGGCCGACATCGACCGAGGAAATGTTGTTATCACCCTTGGACAACACACACGATCGAACTAAGTCAGGCGTGGCATAATAGCATGGCCCTTTGGCAGCACACACGCTCAAATGACGTCAATCGTGGCAATGCCATCATTGCCGTTGGAACGCATACGCAATCGAAAAACATCGGGCGTGGCATGTTATCATTCCCTTGGACAGCATACACAATCGGACGACGTCGAACAAGGAATGGTTGCATAGCCCTAGGGCAGCACACATGGTCGTATGACATCGGGCGCATCATGCCATCATCATCATTGGGCATTACATGCTGTCAGACGACGTTCAGCGTGACATGCCATCTTCGACCTTAGAATGCACACACGGTGGGATGACGTCGATCTTGGCATTCCATCATCACTCATTGACAAGATACACGGTCCAACTACGTCGGGCGTGGCATGAAATCATGGCCCTTGTCTACCACACACGGTCGGACGAGTTCGGGCGTGGCTGGCTATCATCGCCCTTGGAAAACATACATAGGGACGGATGACATCGGGCGTTGCATGACATCATCCCCCTTTGCCAGCATACATGGTTTGACGACGTCGGGCGTGGTAGGCCATCATAGACCTTGTACATCATACTCAGGGTCGGACGACATCAGGCTTGGCATGCTATCATCCCCCTTGTTCAGCACAAACCGTCGGATGATGTTGGGCGTTAGATTCCATCATCGCCCTTGGACAGCACACACGATCAAACGACATTAGGAATGGCATGCCTGCATGGTCCTTGGGCAGCACACACGATCGGACGACGTGGGGCGTGGCATGCCTGCATGGTATTTGGGCAGCACACATGGTCGAACGACGTCGACGTGGACGGCCATCATCACACTTGTACTGCATATACGGTAGAGATGACATCCAGTGTGGCATGCCCACACGTGCATTGGGCAGCACACCCAGTCGAACGACATCGGGCGTTGCATGACATCATCGCACTTAGGAACCACACACGGTCGGACGACATCGGGCGTGGCATGTCATCTCGCCCTTGGACAGCACACACGGTCGAACAATGCCGAGGATCGTAATTCAATCATACATTGGAATTCACACACAGTTGGACGACGTCGGGCGTGGCATGCCATCATCAACATGGAAAGAATACACGATCGGACGACGTCGGGCGTCGCATGTCATTATCACTCTTGAAAATAAAAAAATAAAAATATAATCATAAATTTTTTTAAAAATAAACCAAATTAAGGATATGACAACATAGATCTCAAAAAAATATGCAGAATAAAAAATATTACGTCAAGCGAATATCCGAGCCCAAAGTTTCAATCATTTTAAGTTTCACCAAATCAAAGATTCAAACTCAAAAAAATTATTTGTAAATTTGTGAAATATAAAATGGCTATAAACTTTGACTCGGATGTCAGATTGAGTCAATTTTTCCCTCAATTTTGATATATTTTTGAGATCTACGCGATCAAAGGCGGTTTGGACGAGCCAATTTTCCTAAAACATTTTTGGACCCATTCAACCTTGATGAAAATTGTAGTTCTTTATTTCTACGAATCTGATAAAAGAAAATAGAATTTTAAGTTCGAAATACCTTGGTAACACATCTCAAAATGTAAATTTTTATGTTAGATAATAAATTTTATGATAAAAAGCTTTTATCTCGTTCAATTTTTCATTTATCCTAATTTTCCAAACACGATCGGATGACGGCAATCATGGCATGCCATCATCGCCCTTAGATAGCACAGACAATCGGACTACGTTAGGCTTAGCATTCCATCATGGACCTTGGGAAGCACACATGCTCGGATGACTTCAGTCGTTGCAATAACATCATCGTTCTTTGTATGAGCACATGGTCGAACAATGTCGTGCGTGGCATGTTATCATCTCCCTTGGACAACAAATACGATGAGACGATGTCAGGCGTGGCATGCCCGCATGGACCTTGGGAAACACACATGGTTGGATGACTTCAGGCGTAGCATGCCATCATCGCCATTGGGTAGCACACTCTGTCGGGCGACGACCATCGTGACATGCCATCTTCACCCTTGGACTGCACACACGGTGGGACGACGTCGGGCGTCGCATGGCATTGTCATCCTTGGACAGCATACACGATCGGACTATGTCTGGTGTGGCATGGCATCATTGTCCTTGGCCGGCACACAAGGTCAGACGACCTCGGCTGTGGCAATTCCATTATCGCGCTTGAAATGCACACATGGCCGAATGACGTCGGTTGTGGCATGCCATCATCGCCATTAGAAAGCATTCGCAATTGGACGACGTTGGACATGATATATTATATTCGCCCTTTGACAGCACACACGTTTAGACGACATGGAGCGTGGAATGCCTGCATGGCCCTTGGGCAGGACAAACGGTCGGATGACATCGGGCATGGCATGCCATCATCGCCATTAGACAACACACGCAGTCGGACAACATTGGGCGTGGGATGCCATCATCACCATTGGGCACCACAAATGGTCGGACGACGTCAAGCGTGACATGTCATCTTCTCCCTTAGACAGTACATACGGTGGGATGACATCGGGCGTGGAATGCCATTATCACACTTGGAAAACATACATGGTCGGACGATGTCAGGTGCGGAATGCCCGCATAGACTTTGGGCAGCAAACACAGTCATATGACATCGGACATGGCTTGCCACTATTACCATTGGTCAGCACACGTGGTCTGACGATGTCAGGCGTGACAGGCCATCTTCTCCCTTGGACACACAAAGTGAAACGAGATAGGGTGTGGCATGCCATAATCGCCCTTGGTCAGTATACACGGTAAGACAACGTAAGGCGTGGCATGCCATCACAGCCCTTTTCCAGCACATACGGTAGGACGACGTTGGTCATGGCAGTCCATCATCGCCCTTGGACAGCATACATAGGGTCGGACAACATCAGACTTGGCATGCCATTATCGCCCTTGGATAGCATACACGGTCGGATGACGTCGGGCGTTTCATGCTCGCATGGCCCATGGGCAACACACATGCTCGAATGATGTCGTTCGTGGCGCCATTATGAAACACGCGCGGTCGAACGACGTCGGGCGTGATATGTAATCTTTGCCCTCAAGAAGCACACACAGTGATACGACGTCAAGCGTGGCATGCCATCATTGCCCTTGGACAGAATGCCTGGTCGGATGATGTCGGGCGTGGCATACCATCGTGGCCCTTGTACTGCATACACGGTCGGACAATGTCGGTAGTTTAATGCCATCATCGCCCTTGGATAGGATATACGGTGGGACTACGTCAGGCGTGTCATGCCATTATCGCCCTTGGAATGGACACACGGTCAAATGATGTCGGTGTGCCATGCCATCCTCGCAATTGGACAAGATACACATGGTCGGACGACGTCAGGCGTGGCATGCCATCATCTCCCTTGGAAAGCATACAGTGTAAGACAACGTCGAGCGTGCCATGCCCTCATCCCCCTTGGACTGAACATAAGTTCGGTTGATGTCGATAGTGGCATGCCATCATCGCCCTTGGGCAGCACACACGGTCGGAAAACGTCAGGATTGGAATTCTATCCTCGCCCTTGGAAAGCATACACGATCGAACCATGTAGGGCATGGCATGTTATCATCGCCCTTTGATAGCCCACATGATTGGACCACGTAGGGAGTGTCATGCCCGCATGGCCCTTGCGCAGGACACACGGTAGGATGACATCGGTTGTAGCATGCATTATCGCCCTTGTGCAGCACACACTTTCAGACAATATCAGGCGTGACATGCCATTATCACCCTTGGGCAGCTGACGCGATCAGGCGACGTCGGGCTTGGCATACATTTATCTCCCTTGGACCGCATACATTGTCTAATGTCATTGGGCGTGGCATTACATCATTGCTCTTGGAAAGCATACACGGTCATACTACGTCGTGTGTGGCATGCAATCATTGCCCTTGGAAAGAACACAAAGTTGGATGATGTCAGGCGTGGTATGCCATCATAAAAGTTGGACAGCATACACAAGGTCGAATGATGACTGGTGTGGCATGTCATCATTGCTCTTGAACAACATACACGGTAAGACGACGTCGAGCGTGCCATCCTATTATCGCCCTTGGGAAGCACACACGGTCGAACGACATCGGGTGTGGCATGCCATCATTGCCCTTGGAAAGCATACGTGATCGATCGACGTCGGGCGTGGCATGTTATCATCACCCAAGGGAAGCACAGATAATCGGACGACATCGGGTGTGGCATGCACTCATGGACCTAGGGCAGCACATACGACCGGATAACATCGGGCGCAGAATGCTATCATCGCCATAGGGCAGCACATGCGGTCGAACGACGTCAAACGTGATATGCCATCTTCTCCCTTGGACAACACACACGGTCGAATGACGTCCAGCGTGGCATGCCATCATCGTTCTCGGACAGCACACACGATTGGACTACATCGGGCATGGCATGCCATCATCGCCCTAGGTCAGCACACACGGTCAGAAAACGTCGGGCGTGGCATGCCATCATCACCCTTGGGCAGCACACACGGTCAGACTTCGTCAGGCATTGCATGCCATCATTGCCCTTGGGCAGCACACACGGTCGGACAAAATCGGGCGTTAGATGCCACCATTGCCCTAGGGCAGCACACACGGTCGGACTACGTAGGGAGTGGCATGCAAACATCTCTCTTGGAAAACATACACGGTGGGATGATGTCGGGCATAGCATTCCATTGTCGCCATTGGACAAAACACATGATCGGACTACGTCGGCATGGCAATGCAATCCTTTCCGATGGACATCATACACGGTCGGACTACGTCTAGTGTGGCATGTGATCAACGACCTTGCAAAAAATACACGATCAGACGACGTGGGGCGTGGCATGTTATCATGGCCCTTGGACAACACACACGATCGGATGACGTCAGGGAGTGGCATGCAAACATCTCTCTTGGAAAACATACACGGTCGGATGACGTTGGACATAGCATTCCATTGTCGCCATTGGACAAAACACATGATCGGACTACGTCGGGCAAAGTAATGCCATCCTTTCCGATGGACAGCATACACGGTCGGACTACGTCTGGTGTGGCATGTGATCAACGACCCTGCAAAACATACACGATCAGACGACGTGGGGCGTGGCATGTTATCATGGCCCTTGGACAACACACACGATCGGATGACGTCAGGCGTGGCATGCTCGCATGGCCCTTGGGCAGTACACACGGTCGGATGGCATCAAGTATGGCATACCAACATCACCATTGGTCACACTTGCGGTCGGACAACGTCGGGTGTGACATGCATTCTTCACCCTTTGACAACACACATCATGGGGCAATTCCATGCGTGGCATGCCATCATTGCCCTAGGAAAAAATACATGGTTGGACTATGTTAGGCATGGAATGGAATATTGTCCCTAGGCCAGCACAGACGGTTAGATAACATCCACCGTGGTAGGACATCATCGACCTTGGACAACATACACAGGGTCAGACGATGTCGAACGTGGCATGCCATCATTGCCCTTGTGCATCATAAACATCCGGACGATGTTGGGCGTTAGATGCAATCATCACCCTTGGATAGCACACACGGTCATACTATGTTAGGCGTGTCATTCCACCATGGTTCTTGGGATGCACACAGTAGGACGACGTTGACGGTGAAGGCAATCATCACACTTGTAATGCACATACGGTTGGATGTTATTGGGAGTGGAATGCCTGCACGGTCATTGGGCAGCTCGAACAGTTGGACGACGTCGAGCAATACATGTCATTATCGCACTTGGGAAGCACACACGGTCGCACAACGTCGGGTCTGGTATGCAATCTTGCCCTTGAACAACATACATCATCGGATGACGTCGAGTGTGAGAATGCCATCATCGCCCTTGGAATGCACACACGGTGGGACGACGTCGGGTGCGGCATGCCATCATCGCCCTTGGAAACATACATGATTGGATAACATCAGGCATCACATGTTATCATTGCCCTTGGACAACACACAGGATCAGCCCACGTAGGGCGTGGCATGACCATATGTCCCTTGGGTAGCACACACGATCAGACGACGTCGGTCCTGGCATGGCATCATCTCCCTTGGACTGCATACTCTTACGGATGACGTCGGGCGTGGCATGCCATCATTGCCTTTGTACAGCACACACAGTTTAACTACATCAAGTGTGGCATGCAGTCATCACTCGTGGAATGAACAAACGGTCGGATGATGTCGGGCGTGGTATGCCATAATTGTAATTGGACAGCATCAAAAAGGTCGCATGTCAGCGGGCGTGGCATGCCATCATAGCCCTTTGACAGCATACACAGTCATACGGTGTCGCGCGTACCATGCCATCATTGCCCTTAGGATACACACACGGTTGGACGCTGTCGGGCGTGGCGATCCATCAATGTTCTTGGGCAGCACATACGATCGGACTACGTCGGGTGTGGCATGCCATTATTTCCCTTGGGGAGCACATACGATCATGCGACGTGAGGCGTGGCATGATATCATCGCCCATGGTCAGCACATATGGTTAGACGACGTCGGCCGTGGCAATGCCATCATCTCCCTTGTACACCACACCCGATTGGACTACGTCAGGTGTGGCATGACAACATGGCCATTTGGCAGCACAGACGGTCGGATGTCGTCGTTCGTGGCAATGCCATCATCTCCCTTGGAATGCACACACGGTCGGACGACGTCGGGCATGACATGCGATCATTGCCCTTGGAAAGCATACACGATCGGACGATGTTGGGCTTGGCATGTTATTATCACCCTTGGACAACACAGATAATTGTAAGTCGTCGAGCGTGGCATGCACGCATGGCCCTTGGGTAGAACACATGGTCAGATGATGTCAGGCACGGAATGCCATCATCGCGACTAGGCAGTACATGTGATTGGACGACGTCGAGTGTGTCATGTAATCTTTGCTTTTGGACGGCAAACACGGTTGGTTGTTGTCGAGCATGCCATTCCATCATCACTCTTTGTCAACATACACGCTAAGACTACGTCTGTCCTTGCAAGCCATCATGGTTCTAGGCTAGCACACACGGTCAGACGATGTCGGGCGTGACTGTCCATCATCGCCGTTGAAGATATTACACAGGGACAGACGACGTCAGGTGTGGCATGCCATCATACTTCTTAGACAACATACTCGGTCGGATGACGTTGGGCATGGCATGTTATCATTTCCCTTAAACTGCACCCACGGTCGGACAACATTGGGCATGACAATAATATCATCGCCGTTTGACAGCACATATGATCGGACGATGTTAGGCGATAAAAGCCATCATTTCCCTTTGTGCAGCACTCACGGTCGAACGACGTCGATGTGGCATGCCATCATCGCCTTTGGAGTACACAAATTGATGAGCGACGTGGGGCGTAAAATTCTTTCATCACCCTTGTGCAGCACACACGGTCGGACGACGTCGGGCATTAGATGTCATCATTTCCCTTGTAAAGCACACATAGTTGGATAACGTCGAGTGTGGCATGCTATCATTGCCCTTGAACACCACACATGATCAGACTAGGTCGGGCGTGGCATGCCATCATTGCCATTAGGAAGCACACGCGGTTGAATGACGTCAGATGTGACATGCCATCTATGCCTTTGGACAACATATATTGTGGGACGACTTTGAGCGTGGCATGCAATCATTTCCCTTGGAATGCATACATGATCGGACGATATCGAGTGTGCAATGCGAATATGGCCATTTGACAGCTCACACGGTCAAACTACATCTTGCGTGGCAGGCCATCATCGCCTTTGGGCAACAAAGACAGGGTCTGGCGATGTCGGGTGTGGCATGCCATCATTGTCCTTGGACAGCTTACACGGTGGGATGACGTCGGGCATGGAATGTTATCATCGCCCTTGGAAAACATACACAATCGGACTACATCGGGCGTGGCAATGCTATTATTTCCCATTGGCAGTAAACACGATAGGACAACTTCAGGCGTTAAATACCATCATTGCCCTTGGACTGCATATATGGTGGAACTACATCGGGTGTGGCATGTTATCATCGCCCTCGGAAAGCATACACGATCGAATGACGTCTGGCATGTCATGTTATCATCTCCCTTGGACAACAAACACTACCAAATGACGTAAAGCGTTAATTGCCTGTATGGCCCTTGGGCATCCCAATTCATTGAATTACTTCGGGCGTAGCATGCACTAATCTCAGATGGGCAGCATATGCAGTCGGACAACGTTGGGTGTGGAAACCATCATTGCCCTTTAATACCATACACGGTCGGATTAGGTCAGGCGTGACATGCATTCATGGCCTTTGGCCAGCATGCATGGTAGGACAACGTCAGGCGTGGAAGTCCATAATCGCCCTTGGACAGAATACACAGGGTCGGACAAAGTCGGGCATGGAATGCAATCATCGTACTTAGACAGCATACACGGTTGGATAATGTCAGGCGTTGCATGTTATTATCGACCTTGGACTGCAAACATGGTTAGACGACAGTTAGCATGTCAATGCAATCATCGCCCTTAGGCTGCACAAATGGTCAAACAACATGGGGAGTTAAATGGCATCATTGCCCTTTGGACAACACACATGGTTAGACGACATGGACGTGGCAAGCCATCATTGATTTTGGACTGCACACATGGATGGACGATGTCGGGCGTGGAATAGCATCAACGCCCTTGTGCAGCACACGCGGTCGGACGATGTCGGGCATGGCATAACATCAGTTCCCTTAGAATTCACACAGAATCGGACGACGTCGGGCATGTAATGCCATCATCTCCCTTGGACCAACACACACAATTGGACACGTCGGGCGTTGTCATGCCCACATAGCCCTTAGGCAGCACACACAGTCGGATGACGTAAGGACATGAAAATGCCAATAACACCATTGGGCAGCAAGCCACGGTCAGACGACATCAAGCATGACGTGCCATCCTTGCCCTTGGACAGCACACACATTGGGATGACGTCGAGCGTGGCATGCCATCATCGCCCTTGGACAGAATACACTGTCAGACGACGTCGGGCGTTGCTTGCCATTATTTCCATTGCGTAGCACACACGTTCGAACAATGTCAGGCATGACATGCCATTATCGCCCTTGGACAGCACACACAATCGAACTACGCCGAGCGTGGTAT
>JAKWJD010001031.1:0-11959 GCA_027705065.1 Solanum peruvianum | reverse complement strand
AGCTATCTTTTCGATATGTTAGTTAGCACTAAGGACCCTCTTGGTAGGGTGAAGTTATTGGGTTATGAACTTGGTTATGCAACCTCTTCATGTGATCCTTTAATGTCATTAACACTATTAGAACAAAGGTTAGCACCGACTGAGTATGGTAAGGGAAGTATCTCTAGTTAAAGGATGAGGCTAGATTTAAAATAAAAAACACGATATCTAGACATTGCACAATAGACTTTATGTAACGACCTGTTTAGTCGTTTTGAGCAGCAGATTTATTTCTAGAAAAACTGGCTAAGATTATGGATATCACGACGGACCGTCATAGGCACGACGGCCCGTCACAGATGTCTCGTTTCAGCATACTTAGAATTCTGAAATTGGGTACTGAAATCGACTCTCTGTAATCTCTGACGGACCTGCAGGACGTGCCGTCACATCCACGACGAGCCGTCGTAAGCTCCCGTTGCAAAACACTTCAACTCTTGAGAAATTGACGGGAAACGAGTCTATGACCGTCAGGACGGAGGTGCAGGACGGACCGTCACAGGTGGTGCGGGCCGTCACAGTCCACTTGGATTTTGGGAGGTTGCGACGACCATCGTGACGGACCGTCGCAGGCACGACGGCCCGTAACAGCACTATTGCGCAAGTCCCAGGCAGAATCGGATTTCTTCACACGTTTTTAAGGGACGCATGGGACTATTCTTTCCTTATTATAAAGTTAGAGGGTTAATATTAATAAGTCGATTACTTGGGGGTTAATAGAGGTAACCTTAAGTTAATTACTGGGTTTTATTGTCCTCTTTCACACTTAATTATATGTTAATTAGGGTAAAAGAAAGAGGGTTTTGAATAAAACAAACAGAAAGAACAAAGAGAAAGAGAGGAATCGATCGAGAGGAAGGAATATCAAAGCTTGGAATTTGCTTGTGGATATTCCAATTCTTCGGTGGAGGTAGGTTATGGTTCATGCTACGTGTAGTAAACTCTTAATAGTGAATGATATGTGTTGATAGTATGTAAACCCTACTATGTGCTTAATTGTAAGCTTGTATGAATATATATATATATATATAGATGTGATTATATGAGCATGATGAAGTTTTGAATCCCAAACCTTGAAAGAAACCCTAATTCACTTGTTAATGATGATGCTTGGTGAAAAAGAAGGCTTGATAGATTATATAATGAGATTGATAATGCCTTAGTATAAAAGAAGGCTTGATGAATTAGGGGATCGGGTGCCACGTTCGGTACCAGGATAATATGAGGATCGGAGTGTCACTTTCCGACACCAGGATAGTATATGGATCGGGTGGCCACGTTCCGGTACCAGGATAGAATATGAGGATCGGAGGTCACGTTCCGACACCAGGATAGTATAATAGATCGGGCGCCACGTTCCGGTACCAGGATAGTATATGAGGATCGGAGTGTCACGTTCCGACACCAGGATAGTATATGAGGATCAGAGTGTCACGTTCCGACACCAGGATAGTATATGGATCGGGTGCCACGTTCCGGTACCAGATAGTATATGAGGATCGGAGTGCCACGTTCCGCCACCAGGATAGAAATAGAGGAGCGGAGTGTCACTACCGACACAGAGGAAGAAAGATAATGAATCTTGAAAGATAATGAATATACTCAATCTAATGAACTTAATTCCCAAGGAGTATGGTATTGAGGCTGAGTTCTCATGTGTGAACTCGGTTGTATTTATTAATGAATTAATATTGTTGTTGCTACATGTTGAGTATTGTAGTTGATTACATTATATTGATATATATTGTTCCTTATTTGAGTTGGTCGATGATATATACTCAGTACGTGTGGTTGTACTGACCCCCTACTTTTATGTTTTCTTCTTTGTTATTTGTGGAATGCAGCGAACGTTCCGTCAACTTCAACTTAACAGTAGATCTAGCCAGTCTTCACTACCTTCGGAAATTCAGGGTGAGCTAACGCGTCTAGCTTGGACTGGGTCTTCTTCTTCAAGTCTTGATGCCTTGAACTTCCAGCATGGACTAGCTTTTATTGTTTTAGCTTCTTAGACGTTTTAGTTTAGTAATTTGAGGATAGATGTTCTTGTGATGATGACTTCAAGATTTTGGGGATAATAATAATAGCTTTTATTTGTTTTATTAATGAGTTTAGGTCTTCCGCATTATTTTCTATTGATATATCTTGAAATGTTAAGGTTTAGATGGGTTGGTTCGCTCACATAGGAGGGTAAATGTGGGTGCCAGTCACGGCCCCGATTGGGGTCGTGACAAACTTGGTATCAGAGCATTAGGTTTGTTGGTCTCATCACACAAGAACAGGTCTAGTAGAGTCTTAAGGAATGGTAGGGGGACGCCTTTACTTTTCTTTGAGAGGCTATAAGACTTTAGGAAAATTTCACTCTTTCATTCTTTCTTTCGTGCTACTACTTGAGTCCAATTGGTATCTAGGCGATACGAATTGGTATCTGACCATCTTCACTCTATTTCGCAGATGGTTAGAACTAGAGCAACGATAGCACCAGCAGCAACAACGGAACGACAAGAAACGTCTGAGCCAGCCACTTGGGCTGTGGCTCAAGGGAGAACAGCGGCAAGAGGCCGTGGTAGAGGTCGTGGGAGGACGTCCTCTAGGGGAAGAAGACGAGCACCTAGTCCATCTGAGGCTAGGGCAGTGACTCCTCCACCGACTGAGGAGGTAGAAAGAGAGGGTGAGGAAGGGGAAACTGAACAAGAGCAGAATGAGGAAATGCCACCCCAACCTACCCCAGAGATGATCAACCAGGTACTTGCTTATCTTAGCGGGTTATCCCATCAGGGTCAGGCACCTCCAGTGGTTTCTGCACCAACACCTGCAGTTTCAAAGATACGACATGCGGCTACTATGGCTCCCCGCATGGATGCATCATTGGGAATAGGCACATTTCCACGTTTGACTACTGGGCCTATTATGACAAATGATCAGCATGAACTTTTCAGTAAGTTCTTGAAACTGAAACCTCCAGTCTTTAAGGGCGCAGAATCAGAGGATGCCTACGATTGTCTAGTTGATTGTCACGAGCTACTACACAAGATGGGGATAGTGGAGCGGTTCGGTGTTGAATTCGTGAGCTATCAGTTTCAAGGGAACGCTAAAATGTGGTGGCGGTCACATGTTGAGTGTCAAAACAGAGGCACCACCTATGACTTGGGAATTATTCTCTAGCTTGTTTATGGAGAAGTATATCCCAAGACTTGAGAGATAGAAAAAGGGATGAGTTCTGAGTCTTGAGCAAGGAAGGATGACGGTTAATGCATATGAGGCTAAATCCGCGCATTATCTAGGTATGCCACCCAACTTTGTTTCAGTCCATAAGAGCGGATTCACCGTTTTGTTAAGGGGTTGAGGTAAGAATTGCGGATTTCAGCCTTACAGGTAGCGGCTACGGCAACATCCTTCCAAGAGGTGGTAGACTTTGTGATAGAGGTGGAAGGAGTGAAGCCAGATGACTTCACCACGACATCGATATCAAAAAGGTTTCGAAGGGGAGGTGAGTTTAATGGTTCTCACTCTAGAGGACAGAGCTCCGGAGGTTACTCAAGTCAACCAATTCAGTCTTCACTACAGACTGTAGTTGGGGGTCCACCTCAGAACGGTCAACACTACTCCGAGAGACCTATGAATGAACCCCGAGAGTGTTATGGATGTGGGGAGGTTGGACACATTAAGAGGTATTGTCCAAACCAGAATTAAAGAACCCGACTAGCTAGAGGTAGAGGTGGTCATGGTAGATGCCGTTTTTCTGGAGGACGTGGTGGTCGAGGTAATGGTGGTCACCACAACGGCAGAGGTGATGTGCAAATTGGAGCCACTACAACACAACATGGTAGGGGCAATGGACAGACATGAAAGACTGTTATTTATTATTTTCATACATTATTTTCCAACCAGGAGCATAGTTCAATTCCCCCTTACCACATTGTTTTTCACTTTTTTTTTGCACAACTTTTAATGTGGTGAGGTCACGGGTTCGACCCTCAGTGACCATACATATTTTTCTTCACTTTTCATGACATTTTAAATAGCTTAACTTGTTTGAAACTAATCAACATGGTTCTGGAAATTCGAGTTACATTTACAATTTCTTTTCCGTTACATTACACGTTAGTTCTTATGAGAATTTCATAGTGCATTTTGAACGTTTTAGGTTCATTTTCATGGTCTCGTTTAGCCAAGAGATTATAACTCAAATCAGCCACATTTCATCTCATATGAACATAACAATATACATAAACATTTGTACCTTAAAAAAAAGAATAAACATGCCATTTCAATTCCTAAACCGTGACAAATAGCCACGACAACACATCCAAACACACGTAGTTACATTTTTGGAAAACATCAACATAAGTCACATAATTCGGAACATACATATAAACACATAAACATCACGAAAACATGTTTTATCCCTAGTTTGTAACCAGCGAACTTAACCAACCTATGATTAAATTTGAGCTAGTGACAAGGACATGCAACGGGGAACAACCCTAGTTTTCGGACTGAATCTACTAAACCTTAAGGGGTCTCTTAGAAAAGGGACCAAGAGAGAAAAGAACCGAAAGTTCAATACCAAAGTTGATGGACAACCTTCTCTTTGCCTATATGATTAATTTCGTTGTTTGTTTTTATCTTTCGTGGTGAGTGCTTCAAGTGTGACGAACATGGTTTATATTTCTGTTCTTTAAATTGTTTAGGCGGAGAGAACGTGAAAGAGAAGAGAGATTAAACGTCTATTGAGACAAAGACGTGAGAGGAGAGAGTAATTTTAGGCTTAGGAGTCAAGGTTAGGACTTAGTCAAATAAGGTTTAGTTGAATATTAAAAATCTGTTTTCCCGTTTACTTCACATTAGCAAATAAATAATAAATATTAATTAATTACATTAATTTACCAACTTAAAATTAAAAAAAATTAATTAAAATTATTGCTTCCACGTAGGATCGAATCTGGGTGGAGCAAGACTTCAGTCTAAGAGCCAATTTTTTGCCCTCTTTCGAAAAAAAGACCCCTCGACCTTATTAATTACATAATTAATTATATATTTAGGATAATTAATATACTACCCTTAGCTTGGAAAAATACCATTTATGCCTATACCCTCCAAACCGAAGATTTTTCCTTTTTAAGTGCTTGTAAAGACTCGTTCTAGTAAATCTTCGTATTAGAGAGCCATAAATGGCAGGACCCATACTTTTATAGCTCAAATAACTCCTAAGTTAGTTGGCTTGGCTGTAGAAAAGGTTCAGAGGTCTGGTTCTACGCTTATCAATCCCTGTGAACCCGGTCTAATAATAGGCTTTCTAGACACATTAAGAATTACTTAGGATATCCATTTTTAGGGATTTTACATTATCCCCCCATAGGAATATTGTCCCCGAATGATAGTACTAACTATTTTGTGTAATGCCAAGCATATCATAACATAGTTACTATACACAATCAAGCAATAGCAACAAAAATGGAAAGATAAGGAAAGTTAGACTTAAGATAAGGAATTCTAATCTCAAGAGTTGAGGATATTAGTGTAGAGGGATTTCATATCGGTCTAAGCTTCCCACGTAGCACCCTCAACAACATGATTCGTCCACAATATCTTCACTATTGCATTCCCCGTGTTCCTCAGTAGCTTGACATGTCTGTTTAAAATCTCAACAGGTACCTCCACATAGGAAAAATTTTTCATCAACCCCCAAAACATCAAAAGGTAGAATCGATGTTGGATCACATAGGGACTTATATACTATAGAGACATGAAAGACTGGATGAACAGAAGCTAGATCCGCAGGTAATGCCAACTCATGGTCCACCTCTCCCACATGTTGTAATATCTCATATTACCCAACACACCTCTGACTCAACTTCCCTTTGTTTCAAATCTCATCACCCCCTTCAAAGGTGATATCTTCAAATAGACCTGGTAACAAACACTATACTTTAAGGGTCGTTTTTTGTTGTCTGCATTATACTTCTGCCGGCTGTAAGTTATAGCCAACCTGTCCCTAATCACCCTGACCTTATCTAAGGTCTCATGACTGATCTTTGGACCCAAAATGGATGACTCCCAAACCTCGAATCACAAAACTGGAAACCTAAACCACCTACCATACAGTGCCTCAAACGGTACCATCCCAATGCTTGATCGATAGCTTTTATTATATCAGAAATCTATCAAAGGCAGATGGTCGTCCCAACTACCTCTGAAGTCTATCACACACACCCTCAACATGTCCTTCAATGTCTAAATGGTGCGCTCTGCCTACCCATCAATCTAAGGATGAAAGGCAGTACTAAGATTCACATGTCAAACTTATTATGTCACACTAGTTAGTTTTCACATTATTACTTCATTTTACTTTCGCAAACAATTTCCTTAACAAACATAAACCATATGAGCTAAATGTGGAATTATGTGTCATCAAACCCTACACCAAAAGAATGCACACTACTTGCCAAGGTAGTACCAAAGAATGAAAATAGCATTCAAGGTTTATCCACTAGCTAGAATTCCTATGGAGGCAACATAGTTCATGAACTAGGAGATGTGCTTGGGGCCCTCTTTATGATCATTGCATTGTAGTCTCCAATCTAATGAGTAACATAGTGAACCTACCTTCCCACATTAGGAAGAGACATTCTCACTACTAGTTCACTCGGTGCAAATTTAGAGTGCCTTTTTCAAATTACTTTTAGATTTTATTAATTATCATAACTTAGTATAGGCCATAGGAGACTAAACCCATTTTATATTCATAACGTTAGATCTTTAGGAAATTCATGACAATATCTTTTCAATACAACTATCATATGTGAGATCAATACTTTATCATTATCTTGCCATAATAAAGAACATAGGAAATTTATAACACACCTTATGTAATTACATCTTAACATAATCCCGCACCTTCACAAAATCAAAACATTTGAATTTCATCACCATAACAACACCTACTTAATATAATCACAATACATGCTTCAATTGAACTTCATCACCAAAAACAATCCATCACAATTTCAGTAAAGGTTTGAGATCACAAAATCTTACCAATTATCCTTAAAAAGCCACCATCATTGGTCTTACCCTAAAAAAAAAAATTCTTCCATCAATAGGTTTACAAACATCATTAAATAGTTATTTACACAAGAAGTAAGTCAATTTCATCAATACTAACCAATTCAACATGAGTTTATAACCTAGGTTTAAAGAATTAGGGTCAATTGTAACGACCTGTTTAGTCGTTTTGAGCAGCAAATTTTATTCTGGAAAAACTGGCTGAGACGACGGACCTCACGACGGACCGTCATGGGCACGACGGACTGTCGAGGGGGTCTCGTTTCAAAACACTTAGAAATTCTGAAATTTGGGTACTGAAATCGACTCTCTGAACTTCGTAACGGAATGGCAGGACGGATCGTCGTGGGTACGACGGACCGTCACAGACTCTTCAAGGAAATTGAGTCTCTGAACTCTGTGACGGAGCAGCAGGACGGACCGTCGCAGGCACGACGGGCCGTCACAGGCTGCGTAATCCCAGGCTGAGTCGGATTTCATTAATGTTTTAAGGGACGTTTTTGACTATTCCTGCTTTAATTATAAAGTTAGTGGGTTAATGTTAATAAGTCTAATTACATAGGGGTTAAAAGAGGTAACCTTGAGTTAATTAGTGGGTTATTATTGCCATCTTTTATTCTTAATTATATGCTAATTAGGGTAAAAGAAAGAGGGTTTGAATAAAGAAAATAGAAAGAACAAGAAGAGAGAGAGAGGATCGATCGAGAAGGGAAAAAACACAAAGTTTTGGGGAATTTGCTTGCTTGATCACTAATCTTCAGTGGAGGTAGGTTATGGTTTTTATACTATTCGTAGTAAACTCTTAATAGCGAACGATATGTATTGGTAGTATTGTAAACCCTTCTATATGCTTAATTGTATGCTTGCATGAATGTGATTATGTAATTGTGATAAAATAAGCATGATGAAGCTATTGAATCCTAAATCTTGAGAAACCCTAATCTACTTTGTTAATGATGATGCCTTGGCATAAAAGAAGGCTTGATGAACGAAAGTACTGAGATTAGGGGATCGGGTGCCACGTTCCGATACCAGGATAGTATATGAGGATTGGAGTGTCACATTCCGACACCAGGATAGTATATGGATCGGGTGCCACGTTCCGGTACAAGGATAGTATGTGAGGATCGGAGTGTCACGTTCCGACACCAGGATAGTATATGGATCGGGTGCCACGTTCCAGTACAAGGATAGTATATGAGGATCGGAGTGTCACGTTCCGACACCAGGATAGTATATAGATCGGGTGCCACGTTCCGGTACCAGGATAGAATATGGATCAGGTGTCACGTTCCGACACAAGGATAGAATGAGGATCGGAGTGTCACGTTCCGACACCAAGATAGTATATGAGGAGCGGAGTGTCACGTACCGACACGAGAGGAATAAAGATAATGAATCTTGAAAGATGTTAATATACTCAATCTAATGAATCTAATTCCCAAATGAGTATGATGAGGAGGCGTGAGTCCTCATTGATGTGCTTGGTGTTGTGACCAAGGGTTATGGTAATTGTAAATGCTGCATGCTAAGGATATTAGTTGATTTTATGATATTGCTTGATATATACTGTTTTCTGTTTTGAGTTTGCCGATGATACCTACTCAGTACTTGGGTTTGTACTAACCCCCTACTTTAATGTTTTCTTTTTGTTATTTGTGGAGTGTAGCAAACGTGCCGTCGTCTGCCCGTTGCCCCTACCATGTTGTGCTGTAGTGGCTCCAGTTTGCCCATCATCCCAGCCGGTTTGGTGACCACCATTACCTTGGCCACCGCATCCTCCAGAATGACGGCCTCTTCCATTACCACCTCTACCTCTAACATTTGGAGGTCTGTAGCTCTATTTTGGACAATACCTCTTAATGTGTCCAGTCTCCCCACATCCATAACACTCTCTGGATTCAAGCATAGGTCTCTCAGAGAAGTGTTGACCGGTCTGAGGTGGACCCCCAACTACAGTCTGTAGTGAAGACTGAATTGGTCGGACTGAGTAACCTCCTGAACCCTGTCCTCTGGAGTAAGAACCATTAAACTCACCTCCCTTCCGAAACCTCTTTGATATCGATGCCATGGTGAAGTCATCTGGCTTCACTCCCTCCACCTCTATCACGAAGTCTACCACTTCCTGAAAGGATTTCGCTGTAGCCGCTACCTGTAAGGCTGAAATCCGCAACTCTAACCTCAACCCCTTCACAAAACGGCGAATCCGCTCTTGTGGACTGAAACAAAGCTGGGTGGCATATCAGGATAGTGCGTGAAACCTAGCCTCATAAGCAGTAACCGACATCCTACCTTGCTCTAGGCTCAAGAACTCATCTCTTTTCCTATCCCTCAAAGTCCGGGGGATATACTTCTCCATAAACAAGCTAGAGAATGAGGCCCAAGTCATAGGTGGTCCCTCTGTTGGTTGACAGTCAACATGTGACCGCCACAAAATTTTGGCGTTCCTTTGAAACTGATAAGTCACAAACTCAACACCAAACCGTTCTACTATACCCATCTTGTGTAGTAGCTCATGACAGTCAACCAGAAGATCGTAGGCATCCTCAGATTCAGCACCCTTTATGTTTTTGTTATTTGTGGAGTGGAGTAGCAAACGTGCCGTCGTCTTCAACTCAACAGAAACTCTAGCCAGTCTTCATTTCTCTAGATATCAGGGTAAGCTAATGCTTCTAGCTTGGACTGGATCCTCCTCTTCATGTCTTGATGCCTTGAAGTTCCGGAATGGACTAGCTTTTACTTGTTTTAGCTTCTTCGAATACTCTTAGTTTAGTAATTTGATCATAGATGTTCTTGTGATGATGACTTCCAGATTTTGGGGAATGATAGATGTTGAATTTTAGAATTTACTGAATTGGTTTTTACTTATGATTTTAAGTCTTCCGCATTACTTTCTGTTGATATTATATTGAAATGTTAAGGTTTAGATTGTTTGGTTCGCTCACATAGGAGGGTAAGTGTGGGTGCCAGTCGCGGCTCGGTTTTGGGTCGTGACAATTCATGATTTATTTCATATACTAGGCTAAACATCATGAACTAGAGTAATTGAAAAACAAAACATCATAATCTAATCATTGTAATCAAAGGAAACAAAAAAAATACAACTTAGAAGTTCAAATCCAGACTAGAAAGAAACGCGTATGAAATAATCTTTTAAATCCAATTTTGGAAGAGCCCTTTGGGGAATGGAATCCTAAAGGTGAAAGGTTCCCATAAATTGTTAGTCTTTAAGAAAGATGGATAAAAGTGATCTTCTTGAAGACATAGAACACTTATACCTTTCCCTTTAATGGAGTTTTCTTTGGGAGAGAGAAAGTAAAAAGAAGGTTGAGTGATTTGGGTTTAGGAATTGTGAGGTGTTGAGTCGAGTTTAAGATTATGGTAGTTTATATTGTAACATAACTAACATAATTAACCACACATTTGCCCCTAACTAAACTCCTACCTTATTAACTAATAAAAATGACCCCTTAAAAAATTTACAATGAAAGTGCAAGCAAGACCTACAAGACCCTGACCTACGGGTAGTATGTCAGTCGATGCCCACTTTCCCCCACCTTCCTGCAGGTCCATCGATATGTTCTGAGAGTGGCCTTTTGTACACTTTTGGAAAAGTTTCTAAGTGTTGGTTGATGTATGCATCGAAGCCCCGTGTTCCACCTAGACCTCGTCGCCTGCAACCGTAGGTAGACACTTTTTTTGGCAGCATTTAGCGAAAATAGAAGAGTTCTCTTTAAGGAACCTCATAATCCTTAACGATTCGTAACTTTACGTTTCAACAACAAACATTTTCAAATAGTTTTTTACACCTAACCAAAAAATTTCATCCAATTACAATTCCTAAAACTTGGTTAAATAAGCTAAGGCACACTATCACCTCTTTCACAATTATCCGAACGTCGTGGATGTTCCTTGAAGTCTTGCCTCTACATCCTATATCACTGGTAAACACTGTTTATGATCTTATATCAGTATTACAACCCTTCTTCACTTGTAAGAGGCTCTATATTAGGTCTTGTATTTTTGAAGTGTTAAATTATCGCCCTCGTAAGAAACATTAGTCCCGAATGATACTAAAAATCTTTTGAAGAGAAAGGACAGACTCAATACTAGAAGACCAGTAACAACAGAATAGCAACTCAAAACATCATTTACTACATATAAGAACTCATAATCATAACATGAGTTAAATAACACAAATATTCACTTATGCCAACACTCATTTCAAAAACACATCAATATGCTCTATAGCACTTCATTTAGGCAACAGCATACCAAATACAAAAAGTAGTGAAATAAATCGAAAGAGCATATTTTCCTTAAAACTCATTTTAGCAAAACTTTTTACCATAATTATGCACATATTTGTATAACAAGTCAATTCATTTTTACTCATTATATAGTTAGTAATAGGAATAACTAACCTTAATTAGAAAATAGATGAGGATACGGTACTTCATGTTTGCTTTGGTCTCCCATGTTTCTCCCTTTTACTAGGTGGTTCTTCCATTATACCATTACGGAAGCCACCTCCTTGTTACTCAACTTCTTCACTTGTCAATCAAGGATTTCGACATGAACCTTGTAAACACCCTTATACAAACTAAAGTGAACTAGAGCTTCATGAATGTTTATTGAGTTAATTTTGAGTGAAATAAGATATAATGATTTTCTTAGGCAGTGTGTGATCTTTGTTATGTTTGGAGGTCAAACGTCTAAGAATATCCACGATGTTTGAAGGATATGCCTTAGATTTTGCTTGTGTGTCTTCATGTGTTTTAGTGAGTTTTACTTGTTACTTTTAATCAAAATTTATGCGGGATGTTTCTAAGATCTAGAACACTATGTTCAAGCG
>JAKWJD010001030.1:0-12033 GCA_027705065.1 Solanum peruvianum | reverse complement strand
AGTTTTTTAAAATATTCATGATTGATTTGAAATGGTTGGAGGTCAAACGTCCATGAACGTCCAAACGTTCGAAAGTTAGTCTTAGACATGCTAGTGTTTCTGGTGTTCCTTTATCTGTTTTATTTATTTTTTGGTGTTAAAATTTATATAAGAGGTCCATAATATGTATATTTTTGTATTTAGTGTCAAAAAGTCCAGGAAGGACTCCCCAAGGACTTCCTTAGGGGGACCCCTCTTTTGACCAACAAGTGACAAAGGCAGCAAGACTTTGTTCCTAGGTAAAACATGTCCTTGTCACGGACTAGGTTCTCCATAGGCAAAAATTTTCTTCTTGCGTTTGGGAAACAAAGAAGACTCTACTGTCCCAAGAATTAATTCCAAAAGATCATGGGGGAACAGCTTCACGTCGTGGACTCGCTCCCCGAAGAAGATTCTACAATGAAAGTTAAGTTTGATATTTCTAAAAGTCCAAAAAAGTAGGGGATGTTTTTTGTAACTTTGGGAGACAGTTATAAGGAGCTTTTTAGACTTAGTTAAACCCTTTACAAAGTCAAACCCCAACACCCAATAAGAAAATAAAAAATCCCAAAAACTCCCTTTACTTCCAAATTCTCTCAAACCTCCATTGGAGGGAAAACAAGTTCAAGCTAGGGCTAGATTTTTATGGTTTCTTCTCAAATTTCTCATGGGTCTTCAATCAATAAGGTATTGTGACCCTTAATGCTTAGTTATCCATTCATCTAAGGAGTTCAATCAAGGATTTTCAAAAGTGATTCAAAGACGAAAATTCCCAATTTTCAATCTAGCCATGGTTTCATTGTCAAATTGATTTCAAAAGCATTCAATTAGTTAATTTATGATTAATAAATTATTTTAAAATTAATTTTGATCTAATCCATGAAGAACCCATGATCCTTCTAATTTTTTGAATTTATGACATAATTTGGGTTCGGTAATCTTGATTAGATGATGGTCGCAATTATGTTTAGAGTGTATGAATTGCTTAATTCTATGTTTATATATGTCAATTGATTATGAATTGTTATAATTTATAAATGGGATCATATCTTGGAAGTATTAGTGAGTTGACCTATATCTCTCTATTTAGTATAGAATTGACATTGAATTGTGGTCATTGGTATGGTCAAATTATGTTGGCGGTATTTACCTTCTTGTCTGTCTATCTATATCTAATAATCATGGATTTGAAATCAAATTTATGTGTGATGTGTGGTTATGATGATCACACATGTGAAGCTATATGCCTAGTCTTCCTTTCTAATTCATGATCTAGGATGCATTGATGAAGTTATGATAATTTGATGAGGTTGTTAGGGTTTGATGTGGTCTATATGTTTATCATTGATGATGTACTCTTGATGAATGACCCCGGCCTATGTATACCTATTTGATTGTGTTGTCTTATATGCATAATTAGGATTCTTCCATTCAAATGTTTGATATGTTCTTATATCCCATGATATAAGGTGAGTGTGTGTAGTATATAGTCCTTAAAACTCTATATGTGGGTGACTTAAGACTTGATGGATGTTGTGCACATGTTGTGATCTTTAGAGAATGGATTCCTCAGTACCTTGTCGTTTCCATTATGTGATCATGTTGACCAATGTACACATACCTCATGCATATCTATAAGTAGAGTATGTGTCTAATGAAATAACAGTTCTCATACGCACTATTGTCTACTACAATGCATGTAAGGTCTATGTTCATGAAGCTATAAAATATATCTTAACTAGGATAACTTGATAGGTGTAAATTGTAGGCAAGGGTATGAGACTTTGCCTATAGATTGCACATGTGTACCTTGATAGGATAGTTCCTAGGGTGATTACTCTATGTACATGAAAATAAATGCATGATTAAGCTGTGAACATAAATGTATATGATATGATGAGGTATGCATATGTATAGTGTCTAAATGTAGTATGTGAAAGGTTTCCTCATATATGAACATGTACACACACATGGAATGTATATAATGAATCATGCATGAAGATCTAGTTAAGAGGGAGTCTCTTGAAAAGTATTCTCAATTGTACTCTAAACTAGGTTGTTCTTGAATATGATATGTCCATATGAAAGGTTTTCTCACATGAGCTAGGTTGATGGAAGGTCTCTCTCTCATCTATAACCTATGAGATAAGCATAAAAGGAGCTAAACTCCTAAAGCCATTTTATGAAGTAACGTTAATATAGACTTTTCAATAAAGGGAATTTAGCATAGCACCGAGTGAACTTGATGATGAGGGGTGCCCTTGCCAAATGTGGGAAATCTTGTTTATAGTCTTCATGAAGTGGATAACTACAATGCTCAAAAGTAATAAAGAAAGTTTCCATACATACCTCCAAGTTTCCATAACTATGTTGCCCCATAGGATCTATCAAGTGATATCACCTAAGATGCTAGCATGATATTCATATCTTATATTGGTAATTAAGATACCCTCTTTTGGTATGAGGGAATGACACCAAATTCCATGTTTGTCTGACAAGATCTTATTGTCGATTAAGGCTAGGATATCCCTAAAATAAAATAAATAATGGAAGTAAAGTAATGAAACCTAACTAAGATAACCTAAGGGAAGTTTCTTAGTATAGGTTAATGTATTGTACTTTACCTATTCATTGCACAATAATCTTTTGAAGGGAGTTCTAAGAAGGTATTATATATGTATATGCATATGTATATGTCTCTTATGCATGACATAATAGTATTAAATTAATTTTTTTTATAATATGCATGATGCATGGATTTTATCCAAATTTCCTCTTTAAATTATGTTTTTGCATAGTTTTCATACTTGGTGCATTGTTGTACTAACACCATTCTTCTTCATCTTTATGCACAAAGTTTAGGTGGTGGATTACTAGAGGATGTCTCTTAAATTTAAGGGCTTGATACATGTTTCCTAAGCTCAAGAAAAGGGATCCTTAAGATTCAATGATTCCCATGTCAAATTATTATTATAGTTTATGTAAGAATTAGATTATTATTTTATTATTATAAGGGTCGCGTCCTTATTCTTATTTGTTGATGTTGAGCCTAAGATGGCAAAAGAGACTTAGAGTCTATCTATGTATTATGATATTTTATATATAATTATATGAAGTGATTTTAGTATATGATGTGTGATCAAAAGTTTTACAAATTCCGCTAAATTTACTATGATAATGTGACGAAGGATGACTACAAGCTTGCATAAGACCTCTGAGAATTCAAGTTATCCATGATACTTCTAGGGAGTGCTCCCTTGTCATGACATCAAGTCCCAGATCAGGAAGTCTCTTATGATGAATTCAAGAATGCCATTCAGATGTTGGGTCAGAGTATCGCTAACAAGCGAATTTAAGCTCATGTGAATGCTAATGGTGGATCGACAAATACTACGATCCGTGACTTTGTTAGGATGAATCCTCCTGAGTTCTTAGGATCGCAGACTGGTGTAGATCCTCAAAATTTCTTTGGTGAAATCAAGAAGATATTTGAGGTGATGCAGGTCACTATAAATGATCGTGTTGAGTTGGCATCATACCATGCGGTGCATATCTTTACACTCACTGGAAAGAGGATAAAAGTATAGATGCAGCTCCTATTACATGGGATTGCTTTAGAGAGGACTTTCTAGAAAGGTTTTTTCAAATAGAGTTGAGAGAAACAACGGCTCAGGGATTCATGAACTTAAGGCAAGGTAACATAAAGGTCCAATAATATGGGCTCAAGGTTAACCAACTCTCCAAGTATGCTCGCACATGATTCCTGACTCCTGGGCTCAGATGAACAAGTTCTTTTATGAAGTGCCAGATTTTGTAAAAACAGAGTGTAGAAATGCTATGTTACTAGGATATATGACATCTCTAGGCCTACGTCTCATTCTTAGAAAGTTGAGGGTGATAATCTTAGGGAACAAGCCAAAGATATAAGAAGGTACTAGGAACTATGACTATTTTGAGCAGAAATCATGTGGTTGTAAATCACTCACAGAGTTAGAGAAGTTTTCAACTCGAGCCTTAATCAGCTACTGTCCCATCCACCAACAATATGTATGATCAGAAGGTTAAGGCACCAGGTTCTAAGTCTCAGGGAAGTGTTTCAATTACGAGGACTTACCCTACTTGGCCTAAGTGTGGTAAAAACCATCCGGGTGAGTGCCTCGCAGGAAAGCAAAGATGTTTTGGATGTGGTTGGTCTAGTCACAAGTTTAGGGATTGTCCTTATAGAAAGGATCAAGGAGGTAGTAATAGCAGATCTTAGTCCTTATCTTTGGCAGCACCAGCAAGCCCGACTTAGCAGGGTAACTCATCTAGTACAGGTGGCGGTCAACGGTAGAACATGTTGTATGCTCTTCAGGCTGGACAAGATCAAGAAAGTTCTCCTAATGTAGTCACTGATACGTTATGAGTCTTTGAACTTGATGTTTATGTATTGTTTGATCCAGGGGCTATTCTCTCCTTTGTAGCTCTTTACATAGTAGTACAATTCAGTGTTAGTCCATAAACTTTCTTAGAACCTTTCTAAGTGTCTACTCTAGTTGGTGAACCCGTTATAACAATATGGTTATACTGAAAGTGCCCTTTCATAATCTCTTACAAAGTCATCTCAGACGATTTTGTATAGTTAAAAATGATAGAGTTAGTTGCCATTTTAGGCATGGATTAATTACATTCATATCATGCCACAATCGATTCTAGAACTAGGATTGTTTGTTTTCTATTTCCAAATGCTCCAATATTAGAATTGGGTGGTAACTTAGTTCCTATAGGATGATTCATTTCTTACCTCAATGCCAGAAATATGATCTCTAAGGCTTATCTCTATCATCTAGTTCGGGTTAAGTATTCTAGCTTTGAAACTCCAACTCTTGATTAAGTTCCAGTAGTCAGTGAGTTTCCAGAAGTATTTCCAGAAGATCTTCCCAGAGTTCTTCCTAAAAGGGAAATTCACTTTGGAAAAGATCTCTTTCCCATACCCAGCCTGTTTCTATTCCTCCTTACATAATGGCTCCATCTGTAGCTAATGGAATTCAAAGAGTAATTGAAAGACCTTCTAGATAAAAGCTTCATCAAACATAGTATTTCGTTGTGGGGTGCACATGTTTTGTTCATAAAGAAGAAAAATGGTTATCTCAGAATGGTCATTGACTATCGACAATTAAACTAGATCACATGAATAAGTATCCCATCCCCAGGATTATTTGTTTTACCAAATTCAGGGTTCTAGTCATTTATCAAAGATAGACCTCTGTCACATCTGGGGAGCACCCCTTAGAGGTAACATGGAGTACTTGACCTCTCGGAGGTCTTATACAAGCCCATAGTTATCATTCATCGCAGTGTCAAAGTAAATTTAGCCGGAAAATTTAAAACTTTGTTAGAACATCAGATGATTGATAGAACAGAACTTCAAATATATATATATATATATATATATATATATATATATATATATATATATATATATATAGATATATATATAGAATTATATATATATATATATATATATATATATAGATATATATATATTAATATCATTTTATATACTTAGACTTTAAGTCTCTTTGTCATATTAGACTCAACAACATTTAAATACATTAGGGACACGGACCCTTAAGAATTAATATAAAACTATACAATGTTTAATAACTTTACAGTAACTAAACATTAGGACCTCCTTGGACATAAGGATTCATTTCCTTGAGCTTGAGAAAATCACATATCAGCTCCTCAATCATATACACATCGTTTTTAAGCATCCATAACCTACATTCGTGTAAAAAGTAAAGAAGAATGGGATTAGTAGAAGAATGCACTAAGTATGACAACCTTTCAAAAACATGCCTTTAAAAGGGATGTTTTCATGAAATCATACTTCATGCCTTTTGAGTAAATATTCATAAAACCTTTATATAATAGCATTTATATCATTCACATACTCCATATAGACATATGTAAAGGCCAAACATCATATAAGATCACATATACAACTTGAGTCATTTTTGAGTCACATTACAGGGGGCTCTTTTTACATTATAGTGAGCTATCTTTTCTTTTATTCACTAACTTCCCAAGTAACCCACTAGAGATACTTGGTGCAATGCATCATCTGATGGCCACAAGGAAACCATACATACAACCTATACAAGCCAACACATACCATAATGCAAGTAGAACCTATCAAAGACACATTTAAGTCAAGGCTCCATTGGCTTTACAGTAAGCTACATCAATTAACACATACATTGACTTGACTTAACATAAATCATTACAAGACCTTGTTCATGACCCCAATATTAGTCTACTAGTGCAATGTACATGTGAAGACCCATAACCCCACACATACATACTAAACCTTTCATGAGACCACAAGCCTTATCATTCAATTCATACATCAACATATTAAGTGAAGACAACCTCATTCATGTCAGCAACCTTCATCATATAGTCATTAATACTCACATAGTGCATACAAGAATAAGACCGCATCACATAGATTCTTACCATGTACATCTTCACGAAAAATAGAAAAATACTACCATGTCATGCATAAAGACATATTCACAATCATACACATTAGTACACCTTCCAAGAACTTCCTAAGGAGGTACTTGTGCAATGTCTAGACGGGTTCATTACTTCCACCTATCCTAAGTAACCACCCTTAAGTCCTCCTAGTTAGGGTCCTAGTCATTTACTTCCATTGTACATTTTACGTTAGGTAAACTATAGACTTAACCGACACAAAGACCATGGGTTCTAAATATGGAATTTGGTGTTGTAGAGCCTTACACCAATGGAAGGTATTCTTACCTAGCCAAGGTAGAACGTTAACACATGCTAGCATTTTAGTTGATATCACATTACTAGATCCTATGTGGCAAGCATAGTTTATGGAACTTGGAAGAACATGTGAAAACCCTCTTTATGCCAAGATGGGCCATTATGGTTATTCACTTATGGAAACCCTATTTATGACTATGGAGGCATTGTGGTTATCCACCTCATGAGATCTATGGTACACCTTCCTTCCCACATTGAGAAGGGACACACACTCATATTCAATGTCACTCGGTTCTAATATAAGTTTTTTTTATTGAAACGCCATTATTACATTAGTTTTATAAAATATAGGCTTAGTATATTCATCACCTCATATTCTTAGCTCATAGGTCATAGATGACAATTCCTTAGCCTAAATAACATGAGAAATTCATTCACATGTACATAGTATATGCATTAGCTCTATGTAGTTTAGGATACACTTGAGCACACTTTTCAAGGATCCTCTGTTTAATAGATCATCATTCATGTGTGTGTATACATATATGTGATAAAACCTTTCACATGACACATTAAGGTCACACATGTTCATGCATTCATATTCATCCACATCGAAACAAAAAATAGAAATAATCCTATCAAGGCATATATGTGCAATGCATAGGCAAAGTCCTATACCCTTGACCATACTAGTACACCTTTCAAGTCTACCTAGTTAAGGAAACACATACCATACTTTCATAGACATCATCTTAACATTCATAGTATTAGACACTAGTGAATATGAGAACTACCTTTCATTTAGACACTATGACCTATACTATTTGTAATCATGCATAATGTGTGAGTGTGCGTACATTAGTAAACATTATCACATAATGTCTATCAATAACATCTTAAGGCATCTACCCTCCACAAAACACCATTAAGCATAAGAGGCAAGACAAATCTTCACATTATATTCAAGACTCTTAACCTTATCTATGTACACATTCACATAGGAGTACATGGGTAGATTAATAGAAGAACCTACACATAATCCTAACATAACACTTACATGCTCATAACAATAGTAACCTAACCTAGATTTACAACTAAAGTAGAAGGCGAGGACCAAGTTACACATAAGGTGAATGTCATAACCACTCATTCATATTTTAATCAATTTGCCTTAAAGTCTATGGTCAACACATATATAATGACAATAAAGTAAACACCGCCACCATACGTGGACTATACAACACAATTTCATACAAGGCCTCATCAACTACATTAATATAGAAAAGTAGGTAGGAAGAGTAACCGTACCAATTCATCAACCCTTTTTGATTAACATTGATCAATAAACCCTTTAAACAATAATACATGTATAAGGCAGTATCTAAATGTACTATAAGCATGAAACAAAACCATGTACTAGTCTCTACAAGAACATAATACAAGGCATCACATGTGTACTAGAAGGTAGAGAGTTATAAATCACTTGCTAATATGCTTTAGTGTGATTACCATGATTAATATTCATAACATACCAATAAAACAAACCTAGGGTAGTATTTAAGTACATAATAATAGAGACTAATTCGTGCTTCATCTACCCTAAATAAGATCACATTATATTCATAACATCATCAATTTATAGAATGTGAAGAGAATTTGATCTCTTATCAATTTTTTGTCACAATGATTGTCCATTATTCATGATCAAAATTTAATCAATAATAAATATCAAAATGCAGTCGTTTAAGATATCATGGCTTAGATTAATCGCCACAATTTGCTAAAGAGTCAAGATTATAGTGAACATCATGGAATTACAATAGAGAGATATTAGGGATCAAATCTTCAAGCATCAATCAACATTGGACACCAATAAATAATACATCATTATAATCTATTATAGGCAGTATCTAAGATACATTTGACCCTATACAACATCATGAACCAATTACCATGGAATCGAGATACATGACAACCAACCTAACGTCAAGTTCACAAGTTACAATTTTATAGACTAGAAGAACCTAGATCAATTAATTTAAGACTTCTTTACTTTGATCATAAGATATTCATATTCATAATTCAAAAATGATATTAACCTAAAAAAGTAGCTTCAAGGAACTTAACATGATTGAAATCCACTTTTATACAATTAAGGACCAAGGGTATAGTGATACCATTGATACTAGACTAAGCATGCTATAATGTTCATACAATGATCCACATGGATCCTTCATCACCAATTAATCACTAATTCACATAAATAAAAGTATATATAGACAATTCAAAATAAGAGAATCGCAATTCAACCATTCACAAGGCATGATGACAATGCTCATGCAAGGCTAATCGATTTTGGGAAGGAATATGGGTTTATCATGCAATTGGATCAAAATCACGTTGAAACGAATACATTAACATAAATTCGTCATGATATAACCATTTAATTTTTTTATAAAAATAACCATAGCTAGATTGAAGAAGAAGAACGCAGATCATGAAACTTTCTTTGAAAACTTGAGATTAACTCTCCAAGTTAAAGGTTACATAGAGATGAATGATCACCATACCTTTGTGTAGTTGAAAACCTCTAAAAATTTGTGAAGAAACCCATGAGAATGCAATCTACAACCTGTTCTTGAGCTTCAACAACAATGGAGGTTTTCTATAAAGAAATTGTTTTGGAGGGAATGTTTAATTTGAGTGAATGGGATTGGGAATGGGTCGGTCACATTTTAGATTACATATATACATACAAAAATAGGTAAATCAAACAATTAGAGTCAGGTTAGGACGTTGGGTGAATTTCTCATTCACCCGTTTAAAGAAACAGTGCACAAGACAATGGCACCAGGCTGCATCGACGGATCACCATTGATGGGTAGTAGGTCCATTGATGGATCGTCTGTGGCTTCCGTCAGCTGGACCTTGGCCTTTTGTTTGGTTTATCCTTTCCCATTATAAGTTTAAATTTACTATACCCCACCTACGGGATATTTTCAACAACATTGGGCGTCCCTTTTGGCTCGTCGATTGACACTTCGCCAAGGTAGTGTCTCGACAACCTTGGGTCCTTCTTGTGGGCCCTTTTGTGGGGCCCTTTAGAAGTTGTACCCAGAACTTTCCCAACGCAAATATAAACCTTAACAAGTTTTAGACCTCCCACATCAGTTTTCACATCATCAAAAAAAAATACACATAACACGTCAAAACAGGCTAGGCCCCATCAAGACACACTTGGATGTCTCAAGCGCTAACTTTCGAACGTCTTGGTCGATCTTGGACGTTTAACCTCCAAAGTTCACAAAAATACATATAATGTATATAAACATCATTATAACTCATTTAAATACTTCATATTCTCATTACATACAAATATAAGCACGTATACGCATATAGGTGACTAGTCGTCGAACGTCTTGGTCGTCCTTTGACGTTTGACTTCCAAATCACCTCAATCATTACACACTGCCTCTATACCATATTATAAGTAATTTTAGGACTTAAAACTTTAATACAAACAGGTTAGTCTCTAGACACCCTAACTCATTTTTGGGATCTTATAATATCCCCCACTTAGGAACATTCGTCCTTGAATCACACTTAGGAAACTTTAGTCACAACAAGGACTTCAATGCATCATAGGGAAGTTCATCACATTTACAACATCATCACATAGTATTCAATGCACCAATTTACAAGGAACATATCTTCAAATCATTTGAGCACTCAATGCACACAAGCAAGCAAAAACCCTTATTTGTTTAATACATCAAACACAAGGGATCCTATCATGTTTATAGGAGGAACTTTATTATCCTAATCATAACATGGTCGTTACACTTCAATTCATTAAGAGATCATTTTTGCAACTATTCTTTCAGTCACACTTAGGAAGATTTCAATAATACTCAAGAACAAGTAGGCACTCATACTTCAATGCACATGGACATGAGTTAATTGAATCAACAAAGATCTTTATTAATTAGACCTAGTGTCATGAAGGTGATACTCAACCATACCATGCTTTGTGGTGTCCATGGAGGAATGTATTTCTCCTCAACACACTTACATATATAATGATTTCACACCTAAGTAAAGTGCAAGGTCAATTTCCTCTTAAAATGAGAAATTCAAAACTTTTAAACCAAGGCATGCTCATGTTTTCTTCCTAGTGAAGTCTAAATGATAGGTCACACCAAGCACATCACAAAAATTAGGAATTAATGTCACAAAATGTCAATTTCTAACGTAGCAATAACTTTCACATCTTTTGAGAAGAATAACATAAATCATAGGCACAAACATGAACACTTTGCTAAACATCTACAATTATGTATTCCAAACCATACAAGTCACATAATTTTCAAGAGACTCAACATATTCCATTTTTAAAGAGACTCAATGTTTCCATTATAAGGCTAAATATATCACCTCACAAGTGATTACAACCATGTTTCTTATCTTATCTCAAGAAATCAAATTCACAACTAGTATATCAAGATGCAAATCAACATGAGAAAACATGGATTTTATCAAAAAAAATTCTTTCATGCACCTCGGAATCTTCACAATATCTTTAAGGTAATGTCAATCAATACATACCAAACGTATCTAGGTTATGCAATTCATACTTGAGACAAGACTTCTATCATGAGCAAGCTTACTAAAAATTCATTTGATTCAAGTTCAAGTAAGAACAGAAGGAAAAGGTAGAAAATATCTAAAACCTTACTACGCCATCACCATCCCCTACTTAGGATAAACCCATCTTTAAGAGGATCTTAGCTTAACAACCTTCACTTACATCACTTAAAAGTGATTTACCATTTTGAAAGGAATTACAGTAAGTCAACCAAGGCTTTCTAAACTTTAGCACCTAGGCAATTTATCTCTAATTATCAAGTTTGGTCATCCTATTTAACCACATAAGTTTTTTAACAATACAATAAACACCAAGGTAATGCATCATTAGAGGAAGACAACAAGGAGACTTAGCCATAAGGACTCTCTCTTTTCTTTCAACATTAAAATAAGGTAACTTCTAGGTTAATAAAACCGACATCATTACCCTACAAAGATAAGAATGCTACCCTCGATTCAAGGGGAAACATCAATTCCACAACATCAAGGGACTCACAACATAATAAGAAGTTAAAATCAAATCCACGACTCATCATGCCATAGACTCGCATTCTTTATTCCAAATAGCAAATCTCCTTTTTAAATTCATTA